>CAKNYM010043531.1:1803-14309 GCA_932195095.1 Andricus curvator
CTCTGAATATGTTCATAAAAATTGTTTGATTAATAATAATTATTGTAAATTTGCGAAGTACCGTATAAAAAAGTTATTGGAAATACATTCTTGGTGATCCCGTAAATAAACTGAGCCCATTCATTTAAAAATGGCCGAACTTTTTATTTGTTGAAATAATTAATAATTACTGTAAATTTGCAAAGCATGATAGAAAAAGTCATCAGAAAGATATTCTTAGTTCATTCTGCAAAAAGTTGAGCCTATTCGTTGAAAAATAGCCAAACTCTGAATATGTTTATGAAAATTGATGAAATAATTAATAATTATTGTATATTTGAAAAGTATCGTAGAAAGTAGTTATTCGAATTACATTCTTTCTTCATACCTTGAACTAATTTATCCTATTCGTTTAAAAAAGACCAAGCTCATAATTTGTTTATGAAAATTGTTTAAATAATCTATAATTCTTGGAAATTGGCAAACCATCATACAAAAAAGTCATCGGAATGATATTCTTAGTTAATTCTGTAAAAAAAATGCAGCCTATTTGTTAAAAAATAGCCAAAATCTGAATTTTTTAATGAAAATTGTTTGAATTATTATTAATTCTTGTAAATTTACACAGCAACATAGAAAAGAGTCATTGGAAATACTTTTCATAGCATTATAGAAAAAAAAAAGTAATCGGAAAGATATTCTTGGTTAATTCTATAAAAAAATTTAGCCTATTCGTTGAAAATAGCCAAAATATGAATTTGTGAAGCAACCTAGAAAAAGAGTCTTCGGAAAGACATACTTTTTGACTCCGTGAACAAATTGTGCCTATTCCTCGAAGAATAGCTAAATTCTGGATATGTTGATAAACATGTTTAAATAATTAATAATTACTGTAAATTTTCAAAGTATCATACATAGGAAAGAGTTATTTGAAAATGTTTTTTATTGATTCCGTAAACAAATTGAGCCTACTCGTTGAAAAATTGTCAAACTCTTAATTTGTTTATCAACATTGTTTAAATAATAATTAATTCTTTGAAATTTGTAGAGCATTATAGAAAAATGTCACCGGAAAGATATTCTTATCTAATTCTGTAAAAAATTGAGCCTATTCGTTGAAAAATAGCTAAACTCTAAATTTTTTAATCTAAATTGTTTAAATAATTAATAATTCTTGTAAATTTACAAAACATAATAAAGAGTCATCGGGAAGACAATCTTAGTTGACTCCGCAAACAAATTGTTCTGAATGTGTTTATGAAAATTGTTTAAATAATTAATAATTATTGTAAATTTTCAAAGTATCGTACATAGGAAAGAGTTATTTGAAAAACATTCTTTATTGATTCCGTAAACAAATTGAGCCTATTTTTAAAAAAATAGCCAAACTCTTGATTTGTTTATCAAAATTGTTTAAATAATGATATATTGTTTGAAATTTGCAAAGCATTATAGCAAAAAGTCACTGGAAAGATATTCTTACTTAATTCTATAAAAAATAAAGCCTATTCGTTAAAAAATAGCCAAAATCTCAGTTTTTTAGTTGAAGTTGTTTAAATAATTGAAAATTATTGTAAATTTACAAAGCAAGATAGATAACAGTCATCGGAAAGATATTCTTAGTTGAATTCGTAAACAAATTGAGCCTATTCGTTGAAAAACAGCCAAACTCTGAATATCTTTATGAAAATTGTTGAAATAAATAACAATTATTGTAAATGTGCAAAGTGATATAGGAAAGATTTATTTTTAATACATTCTTTTTGGTTCTGTAAGAAAATTGAGCCAATTCGTTAAAAATAATGATATTACAAATAATAATTCTTGTAAATTTACAAAGCAGCATTCCTTGAAAAATAGACATATTCTGAATATGTTTATGAAAATTGTTAAAATAATTATTAATTATTGTATATTTGCAAAGTATCGTAGAAAAGATTTATTGGGAATACATTCTTTCTTGATTCCCTAAACTAATTGATCACATACCTTGAAAAATGGCCATGTTCTTGATTTGTTTATGAAAATTGTTTAAATAATTAATAATTATTGAAAATTTGCAAATCATCATACAAAAAAGTCATTGGAAAGATATTCTTACCTAATTCTGTAAGAAAATTTAGCAAATTTATTAAAAAATAGCCAAACTCTACCTGTTCGTTAAAAAATAGGCAAACTTTAAATTTCTGTATGAAAATTATTCAAATTATGATTAATTCTTGTAAATTTACAGAACAGCATAGAAAAGAGACTCCGTAAACAAATTCTGCCTATTCCTTGACAAATAGACAAACTCTGAATATGTTCAGGAAAATTATTAAAATAATGATTAATTATTGTATATTTGCAAAGTATTGTAGAAAAGATTTATTGGGAATACATTCTTTCTTGATTCCCTAAACTAATTGATCCTATTCGTTGAAAAATGATCGGGTTCTTAATTTGTTTATGAAAATTGTTTAAATAATTGATAATTATTGAAAATTTGCAAATCATCATACAAAAAAGCCATTGGAAAGATATTCTTAGCTAATTCTGTAAGAAAATTTAGCATATTTGTTAAAAAATAGGCAAACTTTAAATTTCTGTATGAAAATTATGAAAATTATTATTATTTCTTGTAAATTTACAGAACAACATAGAAAAGAGACTCCGTAAACAAATTCTGCCTATTCGTTCAAAAATAGACAAACTGTGAATATGTTCAGGAAAATTATTAAAATAATGATTAATTATTGTATATTTACAAAGTATCGTAGAAAAGATTTATTGGGAATACATTCTTTCTTGATTCCCTAAACTAATTGATCCTATTCGTTGAAAAATGACCTGGTTCTTAATTTGTTGATGAATATTGTTTAAATAATTAATAATTCTTGAAAATTTGTAAATCATCCTACAAAAAAGTAATTGGAAAGATATTCTTAGCTAATTCTGTAAAAAATTTAGCACATTTGTTAATAAATAGCCAAACTCTACCTATTTGTTAAAAAATAGGCAAACATTTAATTTCTGTATGAAAATTGTTTGAATTATCATTAATTCTTGTAAATTTACAAAGCAACATAGAAAAGAGTCATCGGAAAGACATTCTTAGTTGATTCCGTAAACAAATTGAGCTTATTCGTTTATGGAAACTGTTTAAATGGTTAATCGTTCTTGTGAATTTACATAAGCAACATAGAAAATAGTCATCAGAAAGACTTTTCTTAGCATCATACAAAAAAGTAATCTGAAAGATATCGCCTTTCGAATCTACGAGTCCAAGCCTAAAACTGGATAGAACTGGATTGAAATGAAAATTAAGTATTGAAATGAATGAAATCATATTTTCAATTGCGTAATATTTAAAAATTGTTTTTTAAATAAAAAATTAACTAAATTCATTATAAAAAATCCAAACACAAATTTTCCGAAATGTCAAAAGCTTCAATTAAAAAATATAAACGGTACTCAAAATTCGGAAATTTTGAAACATTTTGAAATGTAAATGAACTATGACTAATCGAAAATGAATTTTTCAACATACGAATAAAATATTAAAAAATGAGTCCAAGGAATCGTATATATATCGAAGTGTACATGCATAGACTTCCCCTAAGCTTCTTATGAAAACAAACATCTCGAGTTCAAATAAACACAGCTCGCCCAACATCGATGAGATCGCTTTATGCGTATCATCGACTCACCACTGGTAGTTATTTGGGCTGTTGCCACAATTTAAGTTTTGAACAAGTTCTCGCAGATGACGTCTTCAGCTACCTGGTGCGTGACCCGGTGCATCCGGATCGTCTGCTCACCACTGTTAGTTATTTTGGCTGTTGGAACAATTTAAATATTAAAAAAGTTCTCGTAGAATACGCGCTAAAATACCTGGTGCGTGACCCGATGCGCCCGCATCGTCGACTCACCACTGTTAGTTATTTTGGCTGTTGGAACAACTTGAATTTTGAAAAAGTTCTCGTAGAATACGTGCTAAACTACCTGGTGCACGACCCGGTGCACTCGGGTCGTCGAGTCACCACTATTAGCTATTTTGGATGTTGGCACAACTTGAATTTTAAAAAAGTTCTTGTAGAATACGTGCTAAAATACCTGGTGCACGACCCGATGCACCCGGGTCGTCGAATCACCACTATCAGTTATTTTGGATGTTGGCACAACTTGAATTTTGAAAAAGTTCTCGTAGAATACGTGCTAAACTACCTGGTGCCCGACCCGGTGCACCCGGATCCTCGGGTCACCACTTTTAGTTCTTTTGGATGTTGGCACAATTTAAATTTTAAAAAAGTTCTCGTAGAATACGCGTTAAACTACCTGGTGCGTGACCCGATGCACCCGGATCCTCGGCTCACCACTTTTAGTTATTTTGGATGTTGGCACAATTTAAATTTTTAAAAAGTTCTCGTAGAATACGCGCTAAATTACCTGGTGCGCGAACCGGTGCACCCGGATCCTCGGCTCACCACTTTTAGATATTTTGGATGTTGGCACAATTTAAATTTTTAAAAAGTTCTCGTAGAATACGCGTTAAACTACCTGGTGCATGACCTGGTGCACCCGGATCCTCGGCTCACCACTTTTAGTTAATTTGGATGTTGGCACAATTTAAATTTTAAAAAAGATCTCGTAGAATACGCGTTAAAAATACCTGGTGCATGACCCGGTGCACGCGGATCCTCGGCTCACCACTTTTAGTTATTTTGGATGTTAGAACAATTTAACTTTTTTAAAAGTTCTCGTAGAATAAGCGTTAAACTACCTGGTGCATGACCTGCTGCACCCGGATCCTCGGCTTACCACTTTTAGTTATTTTGGATGTTGGCACAATTTAAATTTTATAAAAGTTCTCGTAGAATACGAGCTAAACTACCTGGTGCGCGAACCGATGCACCCGGGTTGTCGTGTCAACACTGTTAGTTATTTTGGATGTTGGCACAATTTAAATTGTTAAAAATTTATCGTAGATGACGTCTTCAACGGCCTGGTGCACAAAACTAAATCATGGTAACGGTAACGAAAATAGTAACGGGAATGGTAACGTACGAAGATGGGCTTTCAAAGATAGGATATATCTGTGTATGCTTGGAAGTCGCTCGCTGGCTACAGTGCAGTGTGTTTGTTTACGAATCCTATATTAATACCTATACGCATACATAAACCTATCTTATATCTATAAATCGCACGCATTACGCTGGGACGTATGATTCTTTCTGCCCTTATATACTAACCAGTGAAAAGTATCGCTACTTGTGAGAAACTAATAGTGCTGGGTCAAAATTTGCAGGTGCCCCGGACTTTATCAAATATTTATATTTATCATTTATATGCATATATATATATATATATATATACAGTGAATTATTCAATCGGAAAGATCATCATCCATGGGAAAATAAACTATTAAAGCGACGAACATTTAGATCTGAATTGAAAGATTGCTTCAGAATTATTTCAAAATTTGAAACACAAAATTAAAAGCAGAGTAATAAGGAAGTAAATTTATGCAGTGACTTATCAATTTTGCATACATATAATTACAGAAAGTGACATAATTAATTTAAAAATATATTTTTTCAAACGAAGTAATTGTCAGCTCAATATCAATACAAATATTACAAAATATTATCTTCAGAATTATCTTAGGGCGTTTACTCAAATTCTGTAAAAAAATTCCCTGACAATCCCAGTTTTTTCCAGGTATCTATAGATTTTTTCAAGGTATAATTTTCCTGAATAAGGAGCCACTCAAGTATTAAGTATCGTATTTTTTAGAGCAATTCTAATCCTACATCCCTTCAAAGTATTACATAATACTTAAAAAAAAACCTTTCGTTAAGCATATCTATGGATGGTTAAATTGTAATTACCTGAGTTTATTAAAAGTGGTAAAAAATAGGAATAAATAAAGCGTGGTCCAAAAAAGGCTTTATTTTCCTCCCAATATAGCTGCCCTAAAAATTGTGCCTTTTGGTGTTAAAATGTCTCCTGAAAATTGGCATTATTGAAAAATATATATTTGGGGATCTCTCAAGTCTATTTTTGCACAAAATTGCTTTTTTAATTGCCACTATTAAGGGATTATTTTATTTCGGTACATATGCATTTTATCCTTTTGTATTCTAAAGTTAAAAAATCCATTAAAAATGGAAACTAAATCAACATAAGCAATTTTTTGCAAATAATGGGATTAAGAGATACCTAAATATATATTTTTTTAATTCTGCCAATTATCACTTACGGGGTGCCCGCTGGACCGAAAACCGGAAAATGACCAGGAATTTTTTGAGACCGGGAAAAACCGATAAATGGCAGTGAATTTATTTTTTCACAGGGAATTTTACAAATTTGTAGAAGAACAATCTATGAAATCACTTGGAATATCACAAATATATCACATGATATAATTCAATTAAAAATAAGTTCGATTTCAACTTTTTTTTAAATGTTGAGTTCAGTGAACTATTTCAATTACTACATCATTCAGTTTATAACGCTTAATTCTAACGTTGAATAATAATTGAAAATTATCAATTTGAAACGACGAAAATTAAAATAAATAACGAAATTTTGGTATTTAACTCTTTTCCCAATTGCAAGAGTAACTTTTTTGGTTTTAAATTTGTATTCAGTGGAAGAATAGGAAGTATTGTATGTTTAACATTTTTATAAAGCTTGAAATGAGGAAATTTTAATTTTTAATTTTTGTTAAATTAACAGTACATTTTATATTTTTAAGGTTTTCATTGAGTTGGAACGGATACAATTCTTTTTTAATTGGAAGAGGCCGTTTTTTTCTTTTCCAGATTTTTATTGTGTTTAAGGAAAGATTTTTTTATTTGTTTCTGAATGGGAAGAGGATAATTTAACAAATATATTTTTATTGAGTAGGAGGGGAAGAAATTTTGATTTTCAATTTTTTTTTTTTGAATTGAAAGAGGGGCATTTTGTTATTTTTATGATTCTTATAGAACTGGAAGGGAAGAAATTTGTGTTTTCAAGTTTTCCTAAATAGGAAGAGGCACTTATTTTGTTTTGAATGTTTTTATTGAGTTCGAAGAGAGACATATTTAATTTTTTAAAATTTTTATTAATGCGAATTGAAAAAGAGGATTAGTTTTAATTT
This sequence comes from Andricus curvator, assembly GCA_932195095.1. Classification (NCBI taxonomy): domain Eukaryota; kingdom Metazoa; phylum Arthropoda; class Insecta; order Hymenoptera; family Cynipidae; genus Andricus; species Andricus curvator. The sequence continues at coordinate 8,909 of CAKNYM010043531.1, forward strand.
AGAGCATTTAAAACAATAGCGTGGATTTATATTTTTTAACTAGAGATCTTTGAACTGTTCAATTTATAAAAGTGTAAAAAATTAAGTTTTGCAGTTTAATTGCACTTAACCCTCACGCTGTACACGTTTTTTTGGCACCTTTTCGCTGTAAACGGGGGTCTGTGAGACTCAAGGGTTTTTTTTTATTTGTTAAAGTGATAGGACAAATCTGGCAAAATGTATACATCATTAAACCTTATACTTTATGGTTCAGTCGAACAGTAACCGAAACCAATTTTTTTCAAACAAATTATTGTATATGAACAATTAAAAATACCAACGTAGTAAATTTCGTCTGGGTCTCGCAGACCCCCGTTTACAGCGGAAGGGTTAATTGAACATTTTCAATTGAAAAGTGTAAAAAGCTTCTATTTTATATGTGTAAATTATTGAGAGTTTAAATTAATAATTTCCGAATTAAAATTTGTTTAAGCTTCAATGCATACTGCACTAGTTACAAATATTTTTGTACTACAAAAACGTATAATTGAAACTTTTGGCGGGAAACCGCAGGTCACGAGCCGGGTGCAGTGATCGTTCTGCTGGCCTGGTCGTCGCGTACTCGTCTATAGACGGAACAGCTCGGAAACCTTCGGGCGTTTTTAGTATAGTCTTTTAGAATTCTCGCAAATCCCGCTTGCAGATATTACTAGCGGCTCTTATTTCAATACGCATTCTTATTTAAGAATACTAGAATTTCGTACATTTCTTATAACTTATGTTACTTAAAATATTTACTATTGACGATATTTTTTAGAAAACTTGTTATTGACCATTATCACTTTTGCACACACAATTTTTAAACAGTAAATAAGACTTTTTCTAAACGTAAATACTAATTTTTTCTCGCTCAAGTTTATAATAATACATACAGAAATACCATCATCTCTTATTATAGTAGGATTCTGTATAAATGTACCCCGATTATCCCTATATCTTACATTTTATGTTAATTATAGATGCAGAATGAACCAAATATTGATATCAAAAGTCTCTCCGTGCAGCTTTCTTTCATAAACATCTGTAAAAGTACAGTCGAACCTGCCTAGTTTTGGAGACATACTGACTTCCAGCCCCTTTTTTATGCTCTTTTTTGCTGTCAAACTATGCAAGATACGACAAAAGATAATTGAGCCAAAATTGTGCACCTAAAAAAGATCTACAAATTGGTTATTATTCACTTTTTGATATGACGCGTAGTTTTTGTTTTATTCGTAAAAAACAGCATTGAAAATAGAAAAATTAAATTTTCAGACGAATAACACGAGCTACGAAAAAAATGACAAAAACCAAATTTCTTCATCCAAAGAAGAGGTACAAATTTGTTGTCAATCATGTTTCGATAGGATGCGAAGTTTTTGTTTTATTCGTGAAAATAACATTGACAGTAAAAGAAATGGAATTTTTGAAAAAAATGCAAGGTACGAAAACAAATGAATGAACAAAAATTGTGCATTCAAAAAAGATTTACAAACTTGTAATCAATTTTTGTTGTAAGAATATATTCAAAATGAAAAAAATTAACTTTTTTGAAAAACGACACAAGCTAAAATAACATTTTAACTAATAAAATTTGTCGCCTAAATTATATCATTATTTTTCATTTGAAATCAAATACAAATTTAGTAATTTGTATATAAAGAACATATAACACGAAGCATAAAGTGCGCAATCAGTGTATTTCGGAGTGCGAAGCGCGACGACCAAATCGCGCGCCGTAAGTGCGCTCAAACTTTTTTGTTTCTATCATACGGTGCACAGAACCGAGCGTGGAGCACAAGGTTTAAATGATTTTCAAATCAAATATCGAGCGCGAAGCGCGAGTGTCTGAATGAGAATGTTTTCCGTAAGGGCATGCTCTTCGGTGATCACGTGACCAAACCAGTCCTTGGTTATGAAATTTTTTTTGGTGTTCACCATGTCCAAACGCAATGATATATCGCTCTCAAAATTTGGAATATAGGAAATGAGACAATAAATTGCGTTCGTATATTTAGTTTCAGTAATAATTTTGAAAAAAATTATCCATGTAAAAAATAATGTGTAAAATTTCATAACCGAGCTTGGTCATGTGATCTCTACTTTACCGACGTTGAAACCTTCTTTTTTTCTCCGATAGAAATTGCTAAAAATGCTCCAAAAATAATGACAGGTTACGTGTGTGCAGATACTTATTTTTTGAATTGCAACAAATGTGCAAATGTTATTGTTTATATTGATTTTTTAAAATGTTTATACGATTTAGTCCAAAATTTGTGTCAGTTATCAACATACGCGAATCAAAAAATCTGAAATGCATCAAACCAAACATTACCTGCAAAGTGCTCCACTCGAGTGGTAATATCCTATTTTATTAATTTATAAATAAAATTTCTTTGAAATCATAAACATATTGATGTATACAAACGTTCTTTAGTGCTTTTTATTTAATCGTTCAAATTCTAAATACGATATCTCAATCCGTGTGGACGTAGTGAGCACCAAAAAAAAAATGAAAATAATATTACACATTTATTTTTTACGTGACTAATTTTTTTCAAAATTATTACTCAAACTAAATATACAAACGCAATTTATGGTCCCGTTGCCTATATTCCAAATTTTGAGAGCGGTATATCATTGCGTTTGGGCATGGTGAACACCAAAAAAAAAATTTCATAATCGAGGACTGGTTTGGTCACGTGGTCACCGTAGAGCATGCCCTTAAGGTCGATAGAACCTTGAGTAAATAAAGTTCCTTTTCAGTCTGAAATAAAAACAAATTTAACAATCACTTCATATGTAGAGGTTTTGCTAATTTTATAATATTTGCAAATAAACTTTTTCTTTTCATCGAAGTCGAACACGAAGTTCAAAAATCTATAGGGACCGAGCGTAAAGTGCGATGTAAATACGCCCGAGCGCGTAGCGCGAGGTGAATACATAATCGAGCGCGAAGCGCGAGATCCAACAGTCACGCGCCCTAGGAGCTACAAATTTGTAGATTCTTTTTGGATGAACAAATTTTGTTTATTAATTCTTTATCGTACCTTGCGTCGTTTATCTAAAAATTTAATTTTTTTATTTTTAATGTTATTTTTCACGATTAAAACAAAAACTACGCATCCTATCAAAAATGATGAATAAAAAATTTGTAGCTCTTTTTTGGGTAGACAACTTTTGTCTATTTGTTTTTTCGTAGCTTGTGGTGTTGTCCAAAATTTTTATATTTTTTTATATTTAATGTTGTTTTTTGCCAACGGCCATACCACGCTGAAAACACCAGTTCTCATAAGATCACTAAAGTTAAGCATTGTTGGGCGCGGTTAGTACTTGGATGGGTGACGGTTCAGGAAATACTGCGTGCTGTTGGCCCGTCGTGGGTGTGGTGGGCCCACATTGGTAGTAAATATCCACCTAGAAACACTACCCGAATCGGGTAGTGAGGCAATGAACTTTCGAGTTCGCAATGCTAATCAATGTATGTATGTAATGTTGTTTTTTACGACTAAAATAAAAACTACACGTTCTATATCAAAATGTGATTAATAAAAAACTTGTAGACCTTTTTTGGTTGCACTATTTTTGTCGTTTCTTGCATAGTTTGATCGCAAAATGGAATTTCTTGATTTTTCATTATTTTTTGTGCGATCAAAATTTGAATTTTGAATTTTCCAGAAAGAATATAAAAGTTGTCATGATAATCTTGTAGAGATTTCAAAAAGCGAAGTTTTCCTTCTCTTGACTTTTTTTCATATCGTGCCATACATAGAATTTTTAGGGCTTAAAGAAAGTGGTCTCAAAAATTTTGAAAATGCTCCGACTTTTTGAATTTTCATCCAAAATGGCTGGCTAACAAAATTGACCTTCAGTTTAGGACACTAAAAGAGTATACCAAAGGCCAATCCAATCTGTCAATTATTTCGAAATTTATCGTGCTAACAAACTAAAAATCTACAGACGCTCACACACATACAGACACACAGCCAGACAGACAGACACATTCGCGAAAACTTATAAAACCCTAATAGACAACGTTATTATTTTCTATAATATTAAAAATTTCTAATTCACTGCAGCACATATTCATAGTATAATTTATTTCAATACGTAAGGTAAGAGCAAACTATGCTCATGCATAGTTTGTCATGACACATGCCATGACATGACACATGACATATGGCATGACATGACAAATTACCTGACAAAACACATGACACATGTCATGACAAAGCATGTCATTTCATGTTTAATTTCTCATGTGTCATTTCATGTGGTATGTCATATCATGTTATGTCATGCGCCATATCATGTCATATTATGTCATGTGTCGTCTGTCATGTCATGCATTCTTATGTGTCATGTGATGTCATGTTATGCAATGTCATGTGTCACGTAATGTCATGTCATAATCTGTCATGTCATAATCTGTCATGTCATAATCTGTCATTTCATAATCTGTCATGTCATAATCTGTCATGTCATAATCTGTCATGCCCTGTCATGTTATGTGTCGTACCATGTGTCATGTCATAATATAATATATTGTTTTGACATGACAATATATTTTCTAAGATTTAATATATCTCGTCGCTCAGTTGCCGTATGAAGTTGCACTATTGACATTCACAACCTCCTGCAAGTTTGAAATTACACGGCCTCATCTCAGCTTTCTTGCGCACACACTCTCGTCAGCGGCACATGTACGCTTGCCCCTTAAAGCGACCTGCTGATTGGTCAAGTTTTGAACCTCTATAACTCCTTAATTAAGCTTCTAATTAATTTTTGGTATAAGGCATTTACGATTCAGTTTTTCTCAAGGAATTCAAAAATATTAAAATGTATTTTGAGTACCCGGACACCCTGTATAACTTTGCCACCTGAGATGTACAAAAAAAAATCTGCCCGCTTCGCGGGCACATTCTCATAGCGCGCTTCGCGCGCGGCTCGCTTCGCTCGCAAGTTTCAGCGCGCCTACGGCGCGCACCTGTTGGATCTCGCGCTTCGCGCTCGATTGGGTATTCATCTCGCGCTTTGCGCTCGTTTATATGTTTATCTCGCGCTTCGCGCTCGATATTGTATTCACCTCGCGCTGCGCGCTCGGACACATTTGTCGTCTAGGTTTTCACACTTCGTGTCCTCGCTAGTGCACGCTTCGCGGGCTAATACTCTCTTAAAGCTTCATCGTTATGACCTGCTTTTGGTTTAATTATGTCAGTTTTACATAAAAAGAAGAACTAATTTACTTAAGGTTCTATCGACCTTAAGGAACACATTCTCATCACGACACTCGCGCTTCGCGCTCGATATTTCGTTTGATCATCATGTGAACCTCGCGCTTCACGCTCGTTTCTGTTCATCGTATAATAGAAACCCAAAAGTT
>CAKNYM010043531.1:24309-39720 GCA_932195095.1 Andricus curvator
ACAACAACGACAGACAGACAGACACCGACGTAAAAACCATTTTTTCTGACTCAGGGGGCCTCAAAACGTCGACATTTGATGGAATCCGCGAAAGTCATTTTTCACATAAAACCAATACTTTCTCATTATGATGAGAATGTAAAAAATATATTTTTATATGTTATTATACTGGGTGTTTTTTTAAACATGAGACATGGAAATATCTCAAAAAATACGCATCCTATGAAGAAAATATCCGTAATAAAAACTTTTTATTTTCGAGGGGAAAAGCGATTTTGAACAACTTTAACTTTGTAACTTTGTAATTTCAAATGGGAACCCCAATTTTTTATCACAGATTCAGATTCTCCTTTATGAAATACGTAAGTTTTATTTGAACAATTTTTTTCGATTCGCGATTTTTTCTTCTTCGATTTTTCGACCCCCCACCCTCCCTGGGGGTGAGGGTACTTTTCTTGAAAGTCGCTTTTCCCCCTCGAAAATAAAAAGTTTTTATTGCGGATATTTTTTTCATAGGATTCGTATTTTTGGGCGCACTCGAATTGCGCCAGCCCGTGTGGAAAAATTTCGTGGCAGTCTTGAATCATGCTAAAGCCAGTACAGTTTTTCTCAAGTCTGTCTATTCACACAATACTAGCCTGGTACTACACTGGCGCTTTCTAGTTTTACTGCGTGTTTGATTCAAACCTTCTTGCTGTCTAGTCCCATTCTGGGCGCTATCTAGGAGTTCGTTACGAATTTGAATATGTAAAGATTGTCCAGATTTGAGCTAGTTTCTAGATAGAATCACGGTTTGGACTTAAACAAAAATTACAGAGGTGAATTCAGAAAATAATCATTTTTGAATAAAAGATTTGGGAAATTACAATACACAATTGTACAAATGCTCAAGCAATAATTAATTGTAGACTATCACATATTTAAGATAGTAAAGAATAATTGTTGAAGGTGATAGCAATCTTAATACAAGAACTGCAGTTTCAAGAACGATTTTTTGAAGAATGTTTAAAAACATTTTGTTTCAATTGAATTATATAGTGAAGCTATAATGAATTTATAATAATTATAATATGTATAATGCTATGTATAATATTTATGATATTCCAGAAAATCAAATATTATTATAAAAGATTTATTTAATTTATTTTAATTATTTATTGATTCCGTAAATGATAATTAAGCCTAACGTAATAATTATTTGAAATAATAAACAATCATTATTTCGTAGCCTAATCGCAAGTAACATCACACAAACTTCATTTTTTTCAATAATTTATTCACAAATCAAGCACTTTTAATGTTTAAAAATTTTTCATGTTTTATTGAAATAAATATTAGGATTTAATGCATCGAAATTCATGTCCGACAAAAAAGAAAAAATATTTAACTTTTAGATGGTTAAGGGGACGGGACAAAGTTACAACAATATAATAGGAAGTTACATCAGAAGTTCGACACCCGGCGTATGTACAAGAGATTTGCGGAAACTCATTTCTTCATTTTTTTTCTACAAAAACTTTATTTTTATTTTTAATTAACTGCAAAATCTATATATTGGACTTTTATGGCATAAAAAATAATTATATTATTTAATGATTAATTATATTTTATCAAAATAGCCGATCTGTCTAGAAACTAGTTGATCCGAGCGTTACATCCCAGTCTAGCCACTGGACAGTCAGCCTGTGGCGCGCCAATGTCGACTCAAGGCGGACTGGACAGAAACAGTAGAGCGCCACGAAATTTTTCCAGACGGGAGTGGTCAACCACCCTGCCAAACTGAAACCTGAACTGCGCCAGTCGGTAAAAGGTGTAAAAGTAGGTCGTTTTTAGCTAGCACGAACTGTGCCAGAGGTATTTTCATGTGCTCCTCCCATGAAAATAGCACAATGGGCAAGGAATCTTGAAATACTCTTCCCATGAAAATCAATGTGTGATTTCAAACTGACTTTTAATTTCTGTTTCTTTACTATATGTTCTAGCTAGAAATTAAAATTGCAATATATTTTTTACTTTTCTGCATTAAACACATAAATATTATCAGTGGTAAGGATGAGAAAAGGATGCATAGGGGAATCGCCGAATAAAAATAGTCCTTCTCTAAAACAAAAAGAATTTCAGTTTTAGTTAAAGGGCAGTGACAAAGAATGTCAGATTTCTGTGCATTATAAAACTATTCTCGAAGTAAAGAAATTAATTTGAAAAAAAAAAGAATTTTCAACCAAAGAAATGAATTTTTAACCCAGTAGTTGAATGTTCATCCCAAAAGATGAATGTTTAACCAAGAAGATTAAATGTCTATCAAAAAAGATAAATTTTCGACAAAAAATGGAAGTTACATGTTTTAGTTAAAAAAATTAATTTTCAATTTAAAAAAACAACTAATTTTCAATTAGAAAAAAATCATTTTTAATCGAAGAAATGAATTTTCAACCAAAAAGATGAATTAGTCACCAAGAAGATTAATATTCCACCACAAAAGACAAAGTTTCAACAAATATAGAACATTTTAACTGAAGAAGATAAATGTTCGAATCGAGTGAAGTTGGTCATATTAATGCATAAAGTAAAGCTGACATTTTTAATAGAACTAGCAAAAATTAACCGTTTGTGGTAAGTTTTGTTTTTCAAAACTATTATTTAAATAAAATATTACATTATAGATTTTGAATTTTTTTAGTTTCATCATACACATAAATACCTTGAAAGTATATTTTTTATGTTTTTTAAATGTTAAAAAATCTTAAAAGTACAGTGATAGATAATTTCAACGTTTTTGGCTTTAGGGTCAGGTAAATTGAAACTAATTAAGTTGTTTCAAACGTTTCGGCAGACAACGGTGGCCCTCATCAGTGAGTTTTATTAAATCCGTGCGAAGTGCATAATGCCTAGTAGGTACGAACTTTTACAATTGGAAGTGTTATTCATTGGTTAATATCTCAGTTGTGAAATTATAAAAATTATTTAATTAAAATTTTTTATTTCATATAATTTCATTGATAAGTATTGATAAATCTTGCAGTAAAATTCAAACCTGATTTTATTTTAACGAAGTACAATTGATGAAAAAACAATTACAATGTAGTAGAAATTTTTTTTCCCCCAAATCTCTAAAACACTTTTTTTTCAGTTGTCAGAATACATTGCAATTTTTTGTTATTTTTCCAACATTATATTGCATTGCATTGAATTGCATTGCATTGTATTGTATTATATTATATTAAACGTCATTATTAATATTATTATAAAAATATGTAAATAATATCAATATAGAAACATTATTATTATTATTATTATTAATTTGGTGCTGATTGATGAAATCGTTTAACTCGAGCATTAACAAAATGTTCTTCAAAAAGATATTATTTTCATAGTTTTGATATTTCCGTATATGTCAATTATTTATCTTTTTGGAGGTCTTTCCCATTTTTTTCAAAATGTTGATTAAAGTTCTGTAGACGATAACTCATGTATGATATGCACCCATGTTTTCAAAAAACAACTTTAAAACGTACTTGAGGTTGAGGTTTTTCTGTTGGTAAAAATACATTGGAAAAACTTCGATAAGTCTTACATTTATTAGTTTCCAAACTAATGCCGTTTTTCCCATTTATTTATACGTGAACAAATTCTCTCGTCCATCCTGTAGATTTTTAAATTATTTTTTGAAAACAGGGGTCCATTAAAAATAAATGAACGCTCAAAAAGCTGAAAAAAATTTAATTTGGTTACGGCGTTTCTCAAAAGAAATAGTTATTTGTGATACAAGTGCGCAAAATAGGTGATTGTGTGCGAGTGTGAATTTTGCAGCATAAGCCGGAGCGAATGATGCAATCACACGAGTTACCAATCACCTATGCGCACATGTATCACACGCTATTTTTTGCAATGCCCGTCCGAAAAAGTTGCTAGGAGGAGGTAACGAAAAATACTAATTTTATATTGAATAGAGTGGAGTAAAGACATTCTTTAAAAAAAAAATTAAAAAAAAAAAAAAATTGTGAAATTTTTTTTTTTCAAATGTTTGAAAAAAATGTTCTGAAAAAAAAATTTTGTGCGAAAAAATGTGAGAAAAAATTTTTGAAAAAAAATTTTGTGAATAAAAAAGTTTTGAAAAAAAATGTTTTCGAAAAAAATTTTAAAACAAAAATTTGTTGAAAAAAATTTTTTGGAAAAAAAATTATTTAAAAAAAATATTGGCGTTTATGCTCTTTTGCCGGGGGGGGGGGGCTAAGAAACCCTAAAAACAAAAAACTACAATCATTAAACCATTTGTTCAAGTTAAATCTAAATTTATTTCAAGAAGATACCAACAGCAGTGTTTAAAGTTACCTATGCCAGTATCTAAAGTACCTCATCTCGAAAGTGCGCATGCGCAGCTTTTTCGCCAGTGCCTAAAGTAAGCCATCTTCAAACTACGCATGCGTGAAAATTATTCGCACACAGTCTGTTCAAATAAAGTCCTTTTTCTATAATTCGCGAAAAAGTGCCGGTTTTTCCACCTGTTTTTGGTGCAAAAAGTGATCGATTTTTGGTCGATGACGTGGCGCATGCGCAGTGCCGACCTTTCTGGGCAACAGTGACAAAAGTGGACAGATGCAGTGGAAAAAGTAAATGGACAGTGATAAAAGTGAGGCACAGTGACAAAAGTAAATGTTATTTCGGGTGGGTTCGTGCTGCCTCGGGTGTACTCGTGCATCGTGCGCAGCCAACTTCATTCTATTTTCCGACTGTCGTCCCTAACCTAAAATCAGTTTCCTGAAAAGTCTCGAGTTGTGTATTTTGTATGTACTTTTGTCATTTGGCAAAAGCAAAAAAACACCGTCAGTTTCTCCGAAAATACTGTGCTTGGTTTTTTTTTCACGAAAAATCGGAAATTTTGAAGCCCTCAACTTTATGGGCCAACTATTCAATTGTGAGAACCAGCTTATTATTACTGTTATATTATTGCCATGGTTTTGATAATTGCCATTGTCATTGTTGCGTCAATCGACAAAAAATCGCCTTCTTTTTACACAAAAAACAGATAAACAAAAACTAGCACTTTTGCACAAATTATAGAAAAAGTATCGTGCATGCAAACGTCAACTTTAGAGGTGGGTGTTGCAAAAAACTTTTTTTGGCTCTCTAATATTACGAAAGGGAAATAGGATTCTTAATCCAAATTTAAACTTATTAGGGCGGATAAAATATCTTTGGAGTCGCCAAAAATCATAGATTTTGAATATAATATTTCTAAATTACTAATTTCATAATTAAGAAAATTTATATCTCGTATGTTATGTATCATCACGTACAAAGGACAGGGTCAATTTATTTCAATATTATCCTGGAAAAAGTAGGAGCAGCACCCATTAGTCGGATAGGTATTGTATTTTGACCGATGCGCAGTTCAGGAAGTGAAAGAAGAGGACCCTCTGGCTAGCAGGTAAAACTCTGACCACTGGCGCAGTTCGTGTGCACCGGTATTTTTTGAGATATTTCGATGTCTCAAGTTAAAAAAAAAAAACACCCTGTATATCTGTATTATAAATCGTCTATCTCAAACGAGACCCACCATCGTTAAGCTTCTAATCCCCCTAATCCGTCCCTTGAAGAGTCTTTGGGGATCTGTCCTATGGCTCGCGAACTACCTGACGGAGATTTGCGGAACCATCCGCCGCCGAATAAAACTACCGAGCATTAGATCCCTTTCTTTGCGGACGGTCACATATTATTTTGAATTCTTGAATTCAATTGTAGGGGAGACCACCCTACAGTATATAATAATCAATTATAAGCTCACATATATGTAAGTCTTAACTATTAATTACGTTAAATTTATTATTTTACTTACATGAGTATTTTAAATTAATGATTATCTACTATAGGACCATTATCTACAGTAGGGTGGTCTCCCCGACATCTTACAATTAGATTTTCGAGTTCATTCAAATGTGACAGTCCGCGAAAAAAGGGACCTAACGCGCGTTAGTTTCATTTTACAGGAGGAACGATTGAAGGGTCGGTCCAAACCAGGAAATTTATAAGAGGGCCTCACTTTGCAGTTTAATAACTGTTGCAATATTTCAGATATAGAAACATTTTTCATTATTAAACAACCAATAAAAACCTATTAATTATTGTAAAGAACTAAAGATCGATTTTCTTCGCGAACGGTCACAAATACAGAGGATAAGATCAAAGACCATCAAAATTAACATTTTTATAAGGGAATTTTCGTTTTGGCTTTGAGAATTTGCATTGCTCGGCTCGCATACACTGTTAGAAATATCTGTAGGAATTTTCAGAGACGCGTCACTATCAAGCTTTATGCAGAAACCGTTCCTACATTTTCCTAAACTGTAACAGAAATTTCAGCAACGGTAACTGCATAACGCTTCAGTCACATGTTTCAGAAAATTCTCTTGTAGTTTAGGAATTTTCAGTTACTTCAAATGAAAATTTCAAAGGGTTAAACAATTTTTTCAATTCATTAATTTTAATATAAAATATGTAGTCTATATTTGTCATGAGGATATAAATAGTAAGAAAATATGAGGGAAGGTAACACAAACGACTTCTCAGGTATTTATCTCATAATAGTACACTCATTGCATCGAATATATATGATCAATAAAGCCCATCTTTTATGCCCTAGCGCAAGAAACGGAAAGGGTCGGAAAGGAAGTACCGTTCCGATCCTTTCCGATTTCTATGTGAACTTTGCTTCCGTTTCTTTCCGAACGCTTTCTCTTTCCAAAGGTTTCCGAAGCTTTTCCGAACTTTTTGCCAAAGTGTCCCACTGCGTTTACTTTTTTCTGATCCTTTCCGATTTGTTTCCGAATAAATGTCGCAGTGTCCCAATAGCTTATTCCGAATTTTCACCTGTGTCCCACTGGTTTATGTTTGTTCCGAATGTTTCTGATTTCTTTCCAAATAAATGAGCAAAATGTAAAATATAAATCAAATGATGTATTTATTATATATGTATATATATTTATTTTTAAATAATTAAATATAATAAATAATAACATATAATTTACTAATAAAATGAAATTTTTTAAAAATTAAATGAATTGAAATAAATATATAAATATAATGAAATATAAAAAGCAATATAAATATAATAAATATAAAAATAATAAATATATTTTTATTCATGTTCTTATTATATATATTCAGAAATTTTCAAACAAATATTTGAATTTTTAAGGGAATCTTCAACCTAATACTTAAATTTTCAACCAAAGAAATACATTTTTAACCAAAATGATGAATATTAGTCAACAACAAGATTAATATTGTATCACAAAGAGACGAACTTCCAATGAAATACAGGAGTTTTTAATCAAATAGTTGAATTTTCAATTGAATAATATAAATTTTCAACCATATATGAAATTTTTCAAACAAAAAGATAATTCTCGACAACTTATGGTTAAATTATTTAAAAAAAAGATTTGTTAACTAAAATGATGGATCATCACCAAAAAAAATGTATGTTCAACAAAGCAGTTTTACTTTCAAATATAAGTTGTTGTATTTTCAATAAAAAAAGATGAAACAGATAAATTTTCAATCAAACAGTTGTGATTTTTAACCAAAAAGATGCCAATTCTATCTAAATATATGCATTCTCAACCAAAAAAGACCAATTTTCCATAAAACAGTTGAATTTTCTACGAAAAAGAATGACTTTATAACAAAATTGCTGAATTTTCAACAAATTAATAAAATTCACTCCAATTTTCGAATTTTCTTTTTCTGAAAATAAACAGTCGTACAAAATTTTTTTCCTGAAAACCTAGAAATAGGAAAATTTCATAACTATTAAGAAAGCCTTTTTAACTTTCACACTTCAAATATTCCATTTGCGCAACTATCATTTTTAATTACTGTATCTCCTTTTTTCAGAAAATTGCTTTTTTGTAATGTAAAAAAATGTACTGTATATGAGATATAATTTGCCCTAAGCTGGACTTGTAGAAGCATCACTTGGCTCCATTTTTATATTGACACTAAAAAAACAGATTTACTCCAAGAATAACTGCACAAAATAATGTTTGACTAAAAACACTATGGGAAATTAGGTATATCCGAACATTTTTGTGATTCTAAACCAAAATCTTCGGAAAATAGTGTCTCTTGCGTCGCCATTTTGTTTCTTCGATTTCATTCATATCGATTATGGCAGGTATTCCATTGCACTGAACTCGATTGAACCAAAGAACATTTGAAACAAAGCAATTAAATGTGATTATATTTTTTGTGAGATCTACAAGAATCAAGGTATGTTAAGCTGGCACAACACTATTGAGGTATAGAGATGTAACCTATTTCATAATTTAGGGCTCATTTAGGGATAATTTGGGCCCCTATTCCCAAATTTAGGGCTCTTTTATTTTTTTTTTAAATTAGTGTTTGCGCTAGCTTAACGTTAAGCTAGCCGGACATTGCTGTAAAACGTACTAAAAATGATTTTACAGAAAATTCACCTTATACAATAATTTAGGGCTCATTTAGGGCTCCTCGAATATCATATTTGAACATTAAAAAAAATTGTTTAAACACTTATTGTTTAAACAAATTTACCAAAAAATTTTAGTTTTTTTTATTTCCCTCGCATAATTTCAGGCTTATTTAGGGCTCCTGATATATCGTCGACCGGAAGTCGTCAAATTTTTCCTTTGCCTTTTTTTTTGTTATAGATGGTGTTGCGGCACCTTAACGTTATAAAAAATACGTGAAGAAAATTATAAAAGCGATTCTTTCCACTCGCATATTTTAGGGCTCATTGAGGACTAATTTGGGCCCGTAGTCCCAAATTTAGGGCTCCTATATTTAAAAAAAAAATTAGTGTTTGCGCTAGCTTAACGTTAAGCTAGCCGAACATTGCTGTAAAACGTACTAAAAATGATTTTACAGAAAATGCACCTTATACAATAATTTAGGGCTCATTTAGGGGTCTGGGAATATAATAATCAAAAATTAAAAAAAAAAGTTTAAACAATTTTTGTTTAAACAATCCTACTAAAAATGAATTAAACATATTTATTTTCTTATATCACGTTGAGACTCATTGAGGGCTCCCCGAATATGACATTTGACGAAAAAAAAAAGTTGAAACAATTATTGTTTAAACCAATTTAACAAAAACATTTTTTATTTTTTTATTTCCCTTGCATAATTTCAGGCTTATTTAGGGCTCCTGAAATATCGTCGACCGGAAGTCGTCCGATTTTTCCTTTGCCCTTTTTTTTTGTTATAGATGGTGTTGTGCCACCTTAACGTTATAAAAAATACGTGAAGAAAATTATAAAAGCGATTCTTTCCACTCGCATATTTTAGGGCTCATTGAGGACTAATTTGGGCCCGTAGTCCCAAATTTAGGGTTCCAATATTTAAAAAAAAATTAGTGTTTGCGCTAGCTTAACGTTAAGCTAGCCGAACATTGCTGTAAAACGTACTAAAAATGATTTTACACAAAATGCACCTTAAACAATAATTTAGGGCTCATTTAGGGGTCTGGGAATATAATAATCAAAAATTGAAAAAAAGTTTAAACAATTTTTGTTTAAACAATTCTACTAAAAATGAATTGAACATATTTATTTTCTTATACCACGTCGAGACTCATTGAGGGCTCCCCGAATATGATATTTGACGAAAAAAAAAATTTTTAAACAATTATTGTTTAAACCAATTTAACAAAAACATTTTTTATTTTTTTATTTCCCTTGCATAATTTCAGGCTTATTTAGGGCTCCTGAAATATCGTCGACCGGAAGTCGTCCGATTTTTCCTTTGCCCTTTTTTTTTGTTATAGATGGTGTTGTGCCACCTTAACGTTATAAAAAATACGTGAAGAAAATTATAAAAGCGATTCTTTCCACTTGCATATTTTAGGGCTCATTGAGGACTAATTTGGGCTTGTAGTCCCAAATTTAGGGCTCCAATATTTAAAAAAAAAATTAGTGTTTGTGCTAGCTTAACGCTAAGCTAGCCGAACATTGCTGTAAAACATACTAAAAATGATTTTACAGAAAATTCACTTCATACAATAATTTAGGGCTCATTTAGGGCTCTGGGAATATAATAATCAAAATTGAAAAGAAGAGTTTAAACAATTTTTGTTTAAATAATCCTACTAAAAATGAATTGAACATATTTATTTTCTTAAACCACGTTGAGACTCATTTAGGGCTCCCCGAATATGATATTTGGACGAAAAAAAAATTGTTTAAACAATTATAGTTTAAACAAATTTAACAAAAACATTTTTTATTTTTTCATTTCCCTTGCATAATTTCAGGCTTATTTAGGGCTCCTGAAATATCGTCGACCGGAACTCGTCCGATTTTTCCTTTGCCCTTTTTCTTTGTTATAGATGGTGTTGTGCCACCTTAACGTTATAAAAAATACGTGAAGAAAATTATAAAAGCGATTCTTTCCACTTGCATATTTTAGGGCTCATTGACGACTAATTTGGGCCCGTAGTCCCAAATTTAGGGCTCCAATATTTTTTTTAAATTAGTGTTTGCGCTAGCTTAACGTTAAGCTAGCGCAAACACTAATTTTTAAAAAAAATATTGGAGCCCTCAATTTGGGAATAGGGGCCTAAATTAGCCCTAAATTATGGAATAGGTTACATCTCTATACCTCAATAGTGTTGTGCCAGCTTGACATACCTCAAGAATCATTATCATTGGCAGAGGTTGACGCTCATTAACGACATTTTTTAAAACTTATAATGACATTGAATTCTTTTGGTTCAGTCGAGTATTAGTGCAATCGAATAATTACTATCGATTGGGTTTATCGATTGCACAACTGGGAGCGAGTGAGTGAGTAAGCGACAATCTTAAATCAAAATGGCGCTGGAGACAAGCAGAGACGATGAGATGCTGCCAGAGCTTTTCCGAAGATTCTTGATTGAAATCACAAAAAATTTCGGATATTCCTAAGTTCCCATAGTGCTTTTCAGTTTTTTTCAGTAAAACGTCATTGCGGGCTCAGTTTTTTTCAGTATACCTTGTTTTTTATTGTGAATATGGAAATCGATCAAAGTGACGCTTCTTATGGCTTTTCATCATTTAGCCCAGCTCAGTGCAATTTATATTTCATAGTGTATCATTTTTACCATACAAAAAAGGAATTTTATAAGGCACTTATTATAGTAATTACAAATGAGAGCTGGGCAAATGGAATATTCGAAATTTGGAAAGTTTAGATATGATAATGTGCAGCAATAATGTACGTATTGTACGAAAGTCAAAAAGGCTTTCTGAGTTATGAAATTTCCCTATTTCTAGGTTTTTAGAAATCGCCTTCGCTGGATTCAACAGGACTCAATAGGATTCGTGCAATTTAAAATGCCTTGAAGATAAAAATAAATTATTATTACGAGAATATATATATATTTTTTTATTCGATCCGGAAAGAAATTGGATACATTCGGAAAGAAATTAGATACATTCGGAAACAGTAAAGTGGGGAGTCATTCGGAAAGAAATCGGAAACGTTCGGCGACACTCGGAAATGGTCGGAAAGAAGTCGGAGAGTGGGACATTCGGAAAGACTCGGAAAGGTTCATAGGACAGCTCGACGTTCGGAAAGAAACGGAAGCAAAGTTCACATAGGATTCGGAAAGGATCGGAACGGTACCTCTTTCCGAAACCTTTCTGAATCTTTGCAACGCGGTCTTTCCGAACCTTTCCGTTTCTTCCGGTAGGGTGATGAGAAGTTTTTTTTTCACATTTGTTTCATTGGTATATAAATACGTTTATATTATACAAACTTCGCTCGTATATAGTTTTACTATAATTTATACTTTCAAGACAAATAGACACTGCAAATTTATATTGAAATTAAGTAACCAAACAATATCCGCTCCTTGATCTACGTGCAATGAGAGAGAGAGAACTATTAAAAATTACAGACTTAAACTATCTAGCCAGAAGGGCGTCATTTGACGTAAATAACGGACTCACCATCCAATTTAAACCTGGATCGAATCCTTTTCAATATTGAACTATTCCACTTCATTTTGCACTTTATTGCTGCCGATTACCACTGAACCACAATGTTTTGTCTCCAACCAACGCGATCATGAAGCAACGAGTGCGCATGCAACTGCGCACTTCTTTCGCTTATGATAACTTATATTTCTGTTACCTTTTAGGAATTTCAAGAAAATATTTGTAATTATCAGATACCGTTTCTGAAGTTTAATAAAAATGTAGTAAATTTACTATAAAAGTTACTGAATTTCGTTTTCAGCAACTTAATTTCATAAATTTCAGTTTCTTTGTATCTTAAATGTGTCGGAATTTTCCGAACATTTCTAACACTGTAGAAGAAACTCCTGCAGCTTTCAGTAATTTTACTATTTAATGTTTTTTTTAACCTAATGACTATGGAATTGGCCATTAAGACAAATTCACTGAAGAATATCAGTTTATCCGGGCATTGATGTCTCTATCCAGCCGACGAGATTTTTTTATCTTTTTCAAATGCTTTAGAAAGTAGTTCTACTAATAATAATAATTATTATTATACCATTAAGCCATTTCCCTTTCGGGGTAGGCGTTACTTGCTCGGTTGGAAAATAGTAGTGTGTAGATGGGTATATAGGTATAAGGTAGATAGGTGTTAGGTATAGATATTTTAGATTGATCTGGAATTCTCGTGTTATTTATTTAAATGACACGTTCATTCCGCAACACTGCTCCGACCCAGGTTGCTGATCAATCTCTCTAGCGATCACCCCAAGTGAAGAGCCTCACAACATTTTTATGTGTAGTTCCCCACGTGGGCCCATTAGTATGCAAGGTCTTCGTTTCAGGCGTCATTCACTCTATTGTCACTCTGTTTACAAACTATTTGTCGCCACACTTTTCTGTCCTGGCATACTACTCTAGCTTCCTTCACGTCCATGCATTTTTTCATGCAAGCTCTTGTGTTTCTAACGTGCTTGAAGTTCTGAACGTTCAAATGAACGAAATTTTTTACTGATGACTTTGTAAACCAGAAAAAGTGCTAAAATGTTTGTTCATTTATATTGGAAATAATTTATTATTGAAACAGAATTATAAAGCATATTTTAAATTGCAGTTGGAACAATATTTATGGGTAGAATAGAAATGAGGAAAAATATTTCGTTCATTTGAACGTTCGGAACTTCAGGTACATGTGTTTCTATGGCTTCTTATGTCTCTTCGGATTAATGTCTCATTCACAGATTCTAACCATTCTTTCGGCGGTCTACCTCTGGGCATTCTGCCATTTACTTTACCTTTATATACTTGTTTGGTTAGTTCTCTACTAATTCATTTGTTAACCAAATCACTATGAATTATTAGAGAATTATACTAATTATTATTAGTAGAAATGCTTACTATAACAATTTGTAACCGACTGCGCACTATTTCAATTAGAAGTTTTTTAAATAATTCACTTGGTGACCAAATGGTAACTACAAATGAATTAGTAGAAATTAAACTACTACCAATTGAGTATTTGGTAAACGGCTTCGCACTATTTCATTTAGTAATGCAAAATAGAAGTAATAAAAGAGCAACTTACAAGCGACTTTCAAAATCGCTAGGGCGAGGAGTACAGTTGGTCCCATTGGACTCGCCATTTGGGCCAGTTTCACCTGAGTACCGATTCACATGCACATGGACACACAACACAAATACTTCAGCCCTGAGGGTTGGTTCCGTGGTTCGTAATGTCAAGTCCAGCGCCACCTTTCTCCAGAGAGGGTGTCGTCGACGATATACCGGTAAAAACTGGCGGGTCTAGCCGACAGCCGCCATCTTGCATTCAAGTCACTGCGTCAATGGGAACACCAGCGGCCACCAGACGAAAACATATGGATCCACTCACTCCCGTTCACCATTTTTTACCCTTTCTCTCATTATTTCAGTCCCCATATGACTTCGTTTTTATTTTCCACTCTAAGTGAATTCTTTACTCTTCCTTCCTTTCTATCCTTATTCCGCGTTCACGTGTTTCTCGTCTGCTGTCTCTTTCCTTACGGTTTTTTTCTTCTCTCGCACCGGCTCTCTTCAACTGACCCACTTATGCGGAACGGTTCAAGACTTCCGAGTCATCTCCAATATTATTTTCGGCAAGGCTACTGAAGATCACACCATACACTTTTCTTTATATATTTATTTTAAATCAAAAATGTTCACAAAAAGTTATATATGTACTAAAAGTTAAAAAAAAAAACACATTAGTTATATTTAGCACATATAGTGATTCTTAATGAGCTTCATTAATAAAAATGTAATATTATTAATGCTGTTATATAAACATGTTATTCAAAAGTATCATAAAACTAGCCGAAGTAAACATGTATTATATACTATAAAAGTATAAAATAGTATAGTATCTTAAACGATCTATTTATCATTAAATAAAGTATGAAGCAATGATATATCGTTCTTCAATAATTTTTCCAAATTAATATTAAAAATAATTTTTAAAATTGAACGAATGCTTCGATGTTACGTCACAGAATATTGAACTCACAATTAATTATACTATAGCAATTCAAATAAAATAAACTCACTTTTCAAACTTTATGCAAAATGAATTATTTGTTATTTGCGAATGAATAATGTACTAATTTCATCATTTACTCATCAATAATTGTATATATTAGACAATCTTTGGGAGATAGAATTGACCGATTTTATTATCATTTGAAAGAAAGAGGTTCTTTTTGACGATTCCAGTATTCACTACTTTACTGATAAAATAAAAAAAATGAACCGAGAGCAGCAATTACGAAAATTATAAGTAGTGTTTGAAAAGTCACGAAACGCGGCGTCACAAACGCGGATCAACCCACCTTCGCTTCGCGGCCGTTCACTCGGGACTGGCCAGGACTGCCCAGAGTTGAAGACCATTGAAGACGGTCCTCCCACTTTACGGTTCGGTTAGCTATGTTGCACTATAGTACATATATTATACTTTGTCTCACTGTAAGAGGAAGTATCTATAAAACTCGGAGCTCAGAGGGGAGGAAATGCTACTTTTCTTCTGTACTTTCGACGCAAATTAATAAATTAATAATGATGGCTTGAAAATTGTACATGCTGATGTTATGATATCAGAAACATTTGCCAAATGGTAGGTATTATTAAAAGAATTAAATCAACAAGTAAAACTTTTGGTCCTTTCCTTTCATATATTACAAAAAATTCAAAATTATTGTGCAATAACAATCATACTTATCAATAATATTATACATTACAAATTTTTTATATTGTAAAAATTTATTCAAATTGCACATTTTTCGGGGCTGCGTCTTTATAGCGGACTTGGAAGGAATGACTTCGGAGCAACCCTGCTGAAAATTACTCTAAAAAATAATCGATTTATATTAAACTTAGTACGTTTACTTTATCATTTTTT
>CAKNYM010043531.1:40313-62011 GCA_932195095.1 Andricus curvator
ATTAAACAACCGATAAGGTTTCTGCACGGTGCATCATAATGTTTTTCAGAATTTAAATCAATGTAATTTAGTTTGACTGGCAACGGAGTATTTATTGGCTTACATTCATTCATATTATATTTCTTAAGAACAGATTGTAAGTATGCACTTTGGTCTAAACTAATTTCTTTGTCATTTCTTTCAACGTTTATGCCCAAGAAAAACTTTACTTCTTTGAAGTCTGTCATTGAAATTTTATTTGACAAATATTGTTTAAAGTTTCGCATGACACTTTCTTCAAAAGTTGCAATTAAAAGATCATCAACGTAGAGTATTACATAAATATTTCTTTTAATATCGCCCTTATCAAGAAAATATAAGCATCGATCTACTGAAGAATTTTCAAAACCATGCCCTTTGAGTACTTCATCAAAACGTTCAAACCAGCACCTAGCTGATTGCTTTAAATCATAAATAGCCCTATTTAATTTACATACATGATTTTGTTTTGCTTCAATCCCTTCTGGTATTCGCATATAAATTTCCTCTTTTAATAAACCGTTAAGGAATGCCGTTTTAACGTCCATTTGGTGAATTAATAATTTGTGTTGGTTCGCAAAAGCTAAAATTATTCGAAAAGTAGTTATCCGTGACACTGGTGCAAAGGTTTCGTTATAATCTAAAAAATATTGTTGACTAAATCCCTTTGCAACCACTCTTGCTTTATATTTAGACAGATTTCCATGAATATCATTTTTAATGACAAATACCCACTTACAATCTACAATATTTTTATTATTTGGGCAAGGTACTATTTCCCATGTATTATTGAGCAAAAGTGAGTCAAGTTCATTTTTTATGGCTTTCTCCCACTGAATTCTATCATCACGGTCTTTTATTTCTTGATATGATTTGGGAATGTTACAAACTATTGACTGTGCACTTATTTGATGAATATGCTCTTCATCATAAGAAATATTTGGCATATTTTTAATTCGTTCACTTCTTCGTAGTTTGTTTTCATTCAAATCGCTTTGAGAGTTTAAGTCAGTAATTGACATTTTATTAACTTCATCTATTTCAGGAACAGACTTGTTAATTTCACTCTCTTGATTTTTACTGAATCCAGAAATTTTATCGGATTTCTGTCTTTTATTATTTGAATTTTCGGTTTCATTATCATCGGTGTGTACAGAAGGTATTGGTCGCGAAATTTTAAAATTAAATTCATCAAAAATTACATCGCGAGCTATGATAAATTTATTTGTATTGACATTCAGTACTTTATAGCCATTTTTCTGAGAACCCACAAGTATCCCTTTAAATGAATTTTTGTCAAATTTACTTAATCTATTTTGGTCATGTATGTAAACAGTGCAACCAAAAATTTTTAAATGATTAAGTCTTGGCTTTTTATTGTGCTAAAGTTCATAGGGAGTTTTGTTTTGTGAGATGGCTTTAGAGGGTGTTAGATTGAGTAAATATGTCGCAGTTAAAACTGCTTCCCCCCATAGTTCTTTTTTCAAATTGGCATCGTGTATCATTGCACGGGCTTTCTCAACAAGAGTCCTATTCATGCGTTCTGCTATGGAATTCTGTTGTGGAGTATATGGTACTGTTAAATTATACTGTATTTCCTTCTGTACACAGAATGACTTAAATTCATTAGACAGATATTCAGTCCCATGATCACAATTTAAATGAGCGATTTTTAAATTAAAATGTGTTTCGCTTTTTGCTGCAAAGTCTTGAAAGACTTTAAATACTTCAGATTTATTAGCAAGTAAATAAACGACCGTATAATGAGTGAATTCATCTATAAAAGTCACGAAGTACCTTTTATCATCTATCGTAGTGGGTGTAATTGGTCCACACACATCTGAGTGAACAATAAATAAAGGTCTTGTGACATGAGATCTGTCCCTAAATTTTGAAAAAGGAAGGCGGGCTTGTTTTCTATATATACAAGCTCCACAGATCTCATCTGTTGGGATTATTGCCTCTAATTTATTATTATCAATTGACAAATCATTTCTTTTAATTTCAAGAAATTTTAACTTATCGATATGGCCTAAGCGTTCATGCCAAAACTTATATGTGTTTAATGATATGTTTTTAGTAATATTTGTTTGATTACACATCTTATTATTTACATTAAATTCAACACATATTAAATTATGCAATGACTTACCAGTAGAAATAGTTTTATCGCCTTTTTTAATTACTACTTCTCCTGCATCGCTGAAGATAACACTCATACCGGCCTCCTGGATGCGACGGACTGATAGTAGATTGTATGGTACTGCAGGCGCATACAAAAAATTCTTTAGAATTCCAGAAAATCCTAGATTTGTAGTGATCTTTATGTTTCCTCTTTTGGTAGCGGTTATTGTTTCGTCTTTCTTGGCTACTGAGATCTTAAGCGGTATTTCCAAATCTGTCACAGCTGTAAAAACATCTGATTGATTAATCAGATGATCCGTTGCACCTGAATCCAATAAAAAGATTAACTTATCTTTGGAATTTTTTAGCTGGTCATCTGGTAAAACTCCAACTCCAGTCATGAAGGCGAAACTCGAATTTTCTTCTTGAGTTTGAATGCTATGAATTGTACTTGGACGTTCTTTAGTTTGCAATGATCTTTTATAATAAAAACAATTTTTCTTTTCATGATTGTTTCTACCACAGTGTTCACATTTTTTAAAGTTCATTTTACTGTAGTTTCCTTTATTCTGATTTTTCCATTTTTTGAATCCACGATTATTTAGTTTGAATTGTTTTGTTTTAAAATGTTGTTGATAATTTTGAAATTTTTTTACACTTCCATTATTTTGTTTTTTTATCAGGGGTGTGAGTTTCGATTTGCAGCACCTTTCCACTAGTTTCACTTTTTTTCGTTTCGCAGCTTCACTTCGTAGTCCAATAGTCTTATTTTTACGAATGCGAGACTCAAACTATCATCAGACAATGTTTGAATTGTAGTTACCACAGAATCATATGAACTTGGTAACGTTAGTAATAATCTCGCGACTTTACTAGTTTCATTTAAAGTTGCACCTGCTGCTTGTAAATCGACTATCATGTCATCAAAGTTTATGAAATGTCGCGCTAGAGGAATATCCTGCTGAAATTAGAAACTTAAAAGTTTCTTTTCCACAGCCAATTGTGTTGCCAAACTTTTCCGTTCATAAATCGCGTCAAGTTTTTTTAATATTTCACTCGCGGTATTATTGTCTGAAGCAAAGCCTATCATAGAATCACTCAAGTATTCAATTATGATTCCTTTTGCGATTCTTTCACACTTTTTCCACTCACTAGTCAGTTCTTGTGGAGGCTGTTCTTCTAACACTCGCAGTGCATCCTCTTCTTCAATTAAAGCACGAACTCGGAACTTCCATATACTGTATTTGTCACCATCGAAGGGTTTAATGTTTCTTTTTGTTTTACTTGTTTCTTTATCCATTTTAACTGCACTAGATTACACAAGATTGTTTTTAACAACCACTTCGTTTTAAAAATTAAATTTTAAATAGTAAAAATTTAAACCGTGACTGGTCCCATAACCTATAGGAATATGGGATAAATACAGTCTAGGAACCAAGGTTAAATAAAATATATTTCAATACGATTAAAGTTCTCTTTATTGAGATATCCTTTCTTTCAGAGAGAACCCATAAGACTACAACTCAAACTTAATTATTTGTTTATATGAGCAGTTTCTGGAAGACCACACGCACCCATAATCTCATACGCATAAAATAAGCATTGGATTTAGTTACTCTCAATATGACTTTATAAACTTCAGTTTGAAAATCGATTCATTTTTGTTCATTATTTCAATAGAACTTAAGTTAGAAGACTCTTTTCATCTAAGTCCAAGAACCGTTTTCTATCTGGATCTATCCGGCTTTAAAGCGAACATCGGAAACAGAAAACTGAATTATTTGCTCGACGGAATCTTATGCAGCCCTATCTGGAACTATGTCGGAACTTACATTACACTGAATATGGTACTAGTGACTATTTTTTTTGTGGATTAGAAAAGAAGATAATAAGCGCTATTAAAATGAAACTAAAACGATGAATATCTCAATTAAGTCAAAAGTTATATAGATTTAAAAAAACATTGGGGGTTTATGAAAAACAAAACACAAAATTCAAATATGACAATATGTTTTTTTTGTAAGATATATAGTTTATACACGGAGAATAGTTGTATGTTAAATTTGACATAACTTAGTTCGTTAAACGGATGACATTACGGCATTATATTAAAACTTCACTTTCAGTCATGTAAAATGAAATAGGGTAATATTTGATGTGAAAATATGAATTATTAATATAAATTCATCATAATTTAATTTGCGATTCAGTAAGAAATAATACAACTAGATAATAAAGATTACCTGACAGTTGGGTAAAATGAGATGTCGATTAACTAACAGTTAGGTAAAATGAGTCGAACTGTTAGGTACAGTTTCAATCAAAGAAAACAAAGTTTACCTCTCTAAATATGTGAATTCTACATCCCAGTCAGGTGAATTTCGTGCGCCAGCAAAAAAAAAAACATTCTTGCTACAAACAGATTCTGTGGAAGGTCATCCACTACTACACACATACTTACACATATCATACAATTCATAAGTATATTGTTGGTACATATACACAATTTAACTTAAAAAATTACATTAAATTACAATACATTACATACGATATAGTCGCACGCTTTTAACGATATTAACGCTATTAAAAATCGAAACGCTGTGACGGGTTTCGCACCACCTAAGCTACGTTCAACGCGTTCTATCGCTAACAACTAAACCTCACGGCTAACCTTACACTTGGAATATCAAGAAAAAAATCTCAGCTATAAAGTTAAAGTACGAGTACGTCAGGGCCGTACAAAAAAATATCTGGTCCCCGTTTCATCGAAATTTGTTATTGTAACATTTTATTAATAAGCCGGCTTATAAATTTGTAGGAAGTAAATAAAAACATTGGATAATTTTTTATTTGAAATTTTGTAACCTTAAAACTTTAAATTATCTAATTTTCAATATTTTAAATTTTTGCATGGTATACTTTAAAAAAATACTAGAACATTGTGTGTGCTATGCGCGCACTAATTACCCTTTCTTTAGAAAAAGAACTCGGTTCATTTTCCCATATTTTGTTATAGATTTTACAGAAAATCTTATATTATTTGAGAACGTTGTACATGATTTACAGAAGTTTCGTTATTATAGTGAGAAAATTCCAGTGAATTCAATATTGATGACAACTTTCCCACTTACTCACAATTCTTTCTTTTGGTGGAAAATTAGTTTTTTGATTGAAAATATTTTTTTAAACTAAAAGTCAACTAAATTTTGTTTGGAAATTTTCTTATAGATATTTAATCTTTCCGGTAGAGAATTCATTTGTTTCCTTGAAAATTTAAATACTTCTACAAAAATTTAAGTTATTTGCTTAAAAACTTATTTCTCTATGTGAAAATTTAACTTATCTATTTTTTGTTGGAAATTGATCTTTTTTAGTTAAAAATTCATCTATTTTGTTGAAAGTTTGTCTTTTTTTGGTAGAAAATTAACCTTTTTAGCTAAAATTCATGTATTTTATTTAATTTCTTTGGTTAAAAAATAGTTTTTCTTATTAAAAATTAATTTTTCAAACTAAAAATGTAACTCAATTTCTTATCGAGATTCTTTATCATACAAATTTAATCTTTTTGGTAAAAAATTCACTTTTTTAGTTGAAAATTCATTTTATTTGCTTAAAAACTTATTTCTCTAACTAAAAATTAAACTATTCTATACTTTGTTAAAAATTTATGTTTTTTAGTTGAAAATTCATCTTTTTTTTTGGTAGAAAATCAACCTTTTTGGTTGCAGATGCAACTATTGAGTTGAAAATTCCATTACAAATTTTGGTGGAAAATTAATGTATCTTCTTAGAAATTATTCTTTTTTGGTAGAAAATTAATGTTGTTGGTTGAAATTTTCATTTCTTTAGTTGAAAATTATTTTTTAAATTAAAAATAAAATTTTTTAAATACAAATTTGAAAATTAATTTTTTTAACTAAAAATTTAAATATATTCCATTTTTCGTCAAATTTTTTTTTATAACCATTACATCTTTTCGGTTGAAAATTCATTTGTTTGGTTGAAAATGTAACTATTTTGTTTAAAATTTATTTTATTTGTTTAAAAACTTATTTCTGTAACTGAAAATTAAACTATTTGAATATTGTCTGAAATCCAATAATATCAACCGAAACTTAAAAATGTTAAAGTTTCTACGGGGGACTTGGTTTTAAAGTTCAGCCCTGAGAATGTTGACGTCCCAAGCGATTCTCATTTTACCTTACTGTTGTGTAATTCCTCTCCTAATGAAACTGAAAATCTCTTTAAAAATTCTGCAATCTATAGTTTCTTCTAAGTGAATCGTTAATATCACGCAAAAGTAAACATTATATCATTCATTTAATAAAAATTTACAATACTTTGCGTTATTTTATAATATACTGGTATGAAAATAATACAACCCTTATATCAATTATTACATATCAGAATTTTCAATTTTGGACTTGAGATTTTACATAACTCTTTCGTATTATTTATAGTTCTGTTCTGTATTAAATCCTAAAATAATTGTAAACTTTATCTAAATGCAGTAATGTCCTCCATTTACCGAACTAATTGGGTAAATTTTAATGAACAAATTTTCTCCGTGTATGTTTTTTTAAATAAAGGGTTGTAGTGCAAAGCTAGATAAACGAAATTTTTGGCAAAAATTAGCTTTTTGCATTAAAAATTATTAAAAAATCAAGTACATGTTGTTAAAAGATTTGTTCGAAATCTCATTTTTATTGTAGTAATAAAAAGATTGGTAATTCGTAACCAGACATCTATCTCTCCGTAAACATGGCTGCTGTCTTCTTTTTTTTTACATGCCTAACCTCTTATCTTTTTAAAAACTTTGTTGTGACCATATTCCTCTCCCTAAAAGTTTTTAAATACTGTAAAATAACAATATACTTTTTCTCAAAGAAAAAACTCTTAAATAAAGCTATTTGCCAGGTTGTTCGCACCAAAATACCGTAATCAAATTCCAACATAAAATGATAAATCTTCATTTTCTACCAAAAGCCATTTTTATAACTTTTACAACAGTTACAGTGCTATACCGCCATATTAAATCTGTATTTTCCCGGAACAGAATAAGTTTTTTCTATGAAAACTTTTTTTATTCTCATTCAGCCTCCCCATATTTCGGGAGCAAGTTTTTATTATTTTTAAAAATTGAAAAATAGATTTTTAGTCGCTATCTAAATACGATTTTGAAAACCCATGAAATTTGAACCGCCAAATTCTTGAATAATTTACTCGGAATTGGTTAACTTTTTCTAGGCAAAACTCATTTTCTCCCAATTTAGCAACTTAATATCTCGGTAGCGCGTCCTCAGGTTGCGGATAGAGGAACGGCCCGTAAGGCTGAACAGCCCCTAAGGTTAACTGCGAATACAAGAATAAGCAGTCGCGGGCAGCCGATAGGAACCAGTCGTGAGTGTGGTGAGCTCAGCACTGGTAGAAAAAAGGTACACGACAAACATGACTTGGGAGGACTCACCCATTCGCGTTCATATGCAATGGGTGGGTTTTGACAAGCCGAGGTGCAGCGTGTATCCACCTAGAAACACTACCCGAACCAAAACCAAAAATCTTGTAAGGGAAAAATCCTGCTGCCCCATTGGACACCGCAGCGATGACACTGCCCGCAAGGGATGTGTGGAATGATTCGCCTGCACAGGGCCAAAGGGGTATTGATGCCAGTAGGCGCGCTGCCTTGCAGGGGGATGTTAGGATAAGAGGATGAAACTGTAATGTGTCTGACGACAAGTTGACACGGTCCTTGTCAAAGTCGGAAAGCTCCCATACTTAGACCTAGAGAGGTATTTGGGTTATCACTTCTGAGACGGTGGACTCACCTACGATCGGAATAGGATTCTAACGTGCGGATTTCCACGAAATTATCATGGCTAACCTGTAACAACAAAAAACTACCGTAAAATATCTAAGGGCGGGAACTCTGAACGCGCGTAGTCTAAATACTGGCGGATTTAGCGAACTCATTGAGATAGCAAACAAATACGATACTGACTTAATAGCACTTCAAGAAACCTGCTGACCGGGCGATTACGCGTCAATTTCTAAGGTTAACTATACTTTTCACTATGAGGGAGCTAAGGGGTGCACACTGGGGACCGGTTTTCGCATTAATAAACGAATTTCGCAAGCGGTTATCGACATGTAATTCATTAACGATCGGTTATGATACATTGTACTAAAGGGTAATTTCAGCAAACAGGTGTTAATCAACGTGCACTGCCCCACCGAGGACAAAGACGAAGACACTGAGGATCTTTTTTACGAAACAATCGAACAGGTTTTTGACAAGTTCTCAACGTATGACGCAAAAATAGTATTCGGAGATTTCAACACGAAAATTGGAAAAGAACCGATGTATAGGCCTACAATAGGGTCGGAAAGTTTGCATGACGTCAGTAATGATAATAAGACTAGAGTAATAAACTTTGCAGCTTCAAAGAACCTCGTTGTCAAAAGCACATTTTTCAAGCATAAAAATATACATAAGGCCACCTGGACATCACCAGATGGTAACACTCACAATCAGATTGATCACGTTCTAATTGACAGAAGACGTCATACAAACATTCTCGATATAAGATCGTACAGGGGAGCGGATTTAAATTCAGACAACTTTCTCGTGATAGCAAAACTAAGATCTAGGCTAGCGTTAAGTAAGAAAACAAGCCGCACAGAGCCAACAGTTCGTTTCAATATAGATAAGTTTAAAACACCAACAGAAATATTAAATTATCAAGTTGAGATTGCTAATAGTTTCGACGTTCTCCAAGAACAGAGAGACGATAACGATAATTACGTGGAGGACTCGGAAAACCTGTGGAGCAATATGAAAAAGGCGATAAAGACAGCCGCGAAACTTACTATAGGTTTAAAGAAAGTAACCAAAAGCAAACCATGGTTTGACGAAGAGTGCAAACTTTGGTTTGAAAAACGTCGGAAGGCCAAACTAATTAGTTTATAAAATAAGTGCGATCAAACACATAAGAAGTATCTCTAGGTTAGTAAAAGTACAAATAGGCTTTATAGATCTAAGAAAAGGGAGTGGGAAAAGAATAAAATACTAGCAATAGAAACGCATAATAAACAAAATAACCCGCATGAGATGTACAAGGGAATCCATTTTATAAGGAAAGGCTTTCAAAGTAGAACGGAAGTAATGAGGGACGAAAATGGCAATCTAGTAGCCGCTGCGATAGAGAGACTTAATTTATGGAAAAACTATTTCGATAAGTTATTAAATGTACGCGAAGCCCCCGTTGAAGGTAATCTCGGTGAAATCCACCCTGCCGATCTATTAATTGATGATCCTACTGATATAGAAATAGAAATGGCCATAAAGAAGTTAAAAAATAACAAAGCCGCGGGCATCGACGACCTACCGTCAGAACTGATAAAAAATGGAGGCCCTTACCTCACAAGGCAAATTTGTAAATTAATACGCGCAGTTTGGAAAACAGAACGCATGCCGGAGGAATGGAATACCTCTATAATTATTCCTATCTTTAAAAAAGGCGATAAAACAAACTGTAACAATTATCGGGAAATTTCACTTGTGCCTTCGTGTTATAAGATCCTGTCCAATGTAATCTTAAGTAGACTAACTCCTTTTGCCGAGGAAATCATTGGGGATTACCAGTGTGGATTCCGCCGAAACCGATCTACAAGCGATCAAATGTTTACAATCAGACAACTGTTAGAAAAGAAATTGGAATTTAATGAAGTAGTGCATCAGCTATTTGTCGATTTCAAAAAAGCTTACGACTCTATTATACGCGCACGAATGTACTGGATCCTAGAGTTCTTGGGTGTACCAAGAAAATTAGTTAGACTTATCGAAATTTGCTTAAGGCCATGTTACGAGTGGGTCACGTGACCGGATTCCTGCCTTACCGACACTTTTTTCAAAATCAACTTACGTTCACACGAAACGCGATATCGAGTTGAAAATTTGGGATAATAAATAAGAAGCGCTAAGAAAGGCGGCTGTGGTTCTAAATTTTAATAATCATGAGAAAAGCAAAAAAAAATTATTTACAAAAAAAACTTTTTTCATAATTATAAAAATTTAGGACCAGAGCCGCCTTTCTTAGCGCTTCTTATTTATTATCCCAAATTTTCAACTCGATATCGCGTTTCGTGTGAACGTAAATTGATTTTGAAAAAAAGTGTCGGTAAGGTAGGAATCCGGTCACGTGACCCACTCGTAACATGGCCTTAAGCGGCAGTAGGGGTAGAATACGTGCAAACGGAAGTTTATCTGAAGAGTTTTCGATCCGCGATGGCCTGAAACAGGGCGATGCACTTTCGTGCGTCCTTTTCAACTTAGTTTTAGAATACGTGGTCCGACAAGTACAAGTGAATCCGACCGGTGCTCCCCTCAATGGGATAATACAAATTCTTAGGTATGCGGATGATCTCGACTTACTAGGGGATGATAAAGAAACCGTAGCTAAAAAAGCAGAAATCTTGATCAGAAAAGCCAAAGATATTGGTTTGGAAGTTAGCGAATCCAAGACAAAATATATGACCGTCGTCAGATCCGAACAAAGTAATGTAGGCGGGGATCTTATGGCCGGAAATATGAAATTCGAAAGGGTTAACGAGTTTAAATACCTCGGGTCTATTATAACTAGCAAAAATAATATTAAAACGGAAATCAACGCGCGGCTGCACGCTGGCAATGGGTGCTATTATGCAGGAAACACACTACTAAAATCGCGATTGCTATTTAGAAACATCAAAGTAAGAACTTACAAAACAATAATAATGCCGGTCGTCATGTACGGGTGTGAAACGTGGGTGCTGACGAAAGGAGAGGAGAATAGGTTTAGAGTTTTTGAAAATAAAGTACTTAGAAAAATCTATGGTCCAAAGAGGGACGAAGACACTGGTGAATGGAGAAAACTGCATAATGATGAGCTGCACGCTCTCTACGGGTCAGCAAATATTAATAGAGTAATGAAAGCGCGTAAATTAAGATGGGCGGGGCATGTAGCAAGAATGGGCAATGAAAGAACAGTGGCGCAAGTTTTAAGAGGGAAACCGATTGGTAAGAGACCTCTAGGCAGACCGAGAAACAGATGGGAGAAAAATGTAAGGGATGATCTAAAAGAACTAGGACATGATTACTTAAACTGGATGGAGGATGCACAGGATATAGATGCGTGGCGGTTTCGGGTAGATGAGGCGATGAACTTTCGAGTTCGAATCGCTAATCGATAATATAATAATAATAATAATAATAATAAAAATTGCAATTGGTAGCTCTAAAAAAGTATCCAGAGGTGAAATTTCATCTCCAACTGTCCCGTCTGCCGCGTAAGATCATCCGCGGCTAGAGACCTGACTCCAAGGAACAGTGTTGCCCGATGTTTTCTCGCGTAAATTTCCCGCTCTTGCTTACCTTCTAGGACAGAAGGAGCAGAAGCGGATGACGTACACGTTCCAGTTGCGTCGGGATTGGTTGCTTTTAAAGAACCATGATCGTAGCTTCCGGAGCCTACAACTTCTCACATAATAAAAATTGCACTTTTTATCCTGATCATCAACCGAGCCAGTAGATAGGCTAAGCTGGTTCTGGAGATAATCACCTGGTAAAACAGTTATCAGCAAGTTATCGACAGTCGTTAACTCGGTCGGTAAGTTAGAGCACTGGCACGAATCCATGATTTAGCCAACAAGGTGGGTCACTGTTTTACTGACCGAATCCGCTAAATGCTTTTTGTGTAGGTGGCGCTCGTGGGAACGGCGATTTCCCTGAATTCTGTACGTTTCTAGACATTTCTAAGATTCTTATTCGTTAAACTTTCTAGACCTTTCCAACTGGTCGGCAAACAATGTTCGAAATTTCTAGAAAGCTGGAACGAATTCATGGTTCGCTCAAGGAGGTGGGTCCCTGCAATACCGACCAAGAATCAAATTCTGGGGATTCCCGGAAAATAATCGTACCTTCTGGAAATGTTGACGTGATCTCTGATGATTTTTTATACGTCGAAGATTCTGGAAGGCTTGAATATAAGCTCTTGCTTTCGACATTTTCAATATCCGTAAACTTTCCAGAAGCATCGATATTGGACATTGTCTCTAACTGCTTTGCAGAAAAGATGAATCGATATATTCTCAACTTGCACCTATAATGGTACATATTTAAAATTCAAAGTCTCGAGCCTTCCAAACATTTCTTTGTAGACTTTGTGATCTCTGACGATTTTCTGTACAACGAATTGTCAAGAAAGCTCGTGACGTAAATAATGAAGTATGGATACAGGATATGAATTCTAGTAATTATGCTAGAAAAGATCCATTGCTGGCTTCTAGACGGTTCGATACACTAGCTGCCAATGGCGCTGGAAAACACATGCTTACATTCTGGAAAGATCGATCGAAGTTTCCACAAGGTTCATTGCACGCGGGACTCTACCTGCATCAAGTTGCTAAAACCACCTATATTGGATGCGTAATCTTTAGCTAAATTCGAGAACGAACGGTCGAGGCTTGTAGATATTTCGATGCATGGATTCTCAAAAGCAATAACCCGTTCTGGAAAGTTCGACCGTTCTTTCTCGAATTTAGGTAAAGATATATAGGGCCGCGTAGTTGAGTTATTCAACATTTAGCGGTGTGCTTCACTGGAATAAGCTTCTATGACACATGCTGATGCGTACTACCGTTCGATTGTAAATAGGGCTGCGCAGTTGAATTATATGGTTCATATAGCTGCGCAGTACACTTCTAGGCCACTTATGGGGGGTGCGCAGTAGACTTATATTATACGAACGGATGAACAGTACAGTTTGGTGGTATATATGATTGCGCAGTAGAGTTCTGCCACATATACCACTGCGCAGTTCACTTCTACGGTACTTACAGATGCACAGTAGACTTCTATGATACACATGGTTGCGCAGTACAGTTTGGAGGTATATATGGCTGCGCAGTAGAGCTCTGCCACAGTTGTATTTTATGGTACATAGAGATGTTTAGTATAAATATATGATACCTAAGACTGAGCAGTACACTTGCACGGGACACAGGGCTACGAGGTACTGTTTTGTTGAAGTCTCTAACACGGTTCTGTTCCAAGCGAAATGCCGATAAAACAGTGACCTGTCATTCACCGACAGACGATAATGGTTCGTATCGGTATTAGGATACCACGAGTCGATAAGTGGTTACCAGTAACAGATGGCGCCACCGTCAAGCCAGTTAAATTGGAGCGATATTAAAAGTTGCACGTGGGAAAATTTCAATTTGAACAGGGGAGTTACCAATTTGATAGTTTTCCAGGAAGAAAAAATATTTTCTTACGCATAGTAAAGGTTAGAAATTTGAGGTTAGTTCACCAGGTGACCCACCCAAAATGTATTTACTACATTCCTTGTTTAGATGGCTGTATAAGTTAGACTAAAGAATAGAAGTGATTAAAAATTTAAACAGTAGACAAAATTTGGAAGGGAAATATTGCTCATATGAACAGAAATTCTACCTAATCGATCAGTCAGTTTTTTTAAATTTATTTAAGAGAGTTCAAGCTGAATGGTATGTGTGCCAAGTGTGCGGAATTTAAATTCAACCCAACGGCGTTTTTTGAAGTCCAGCGTTGAAAAGAACGATAGCGAGTAACATTTTGGATTTTGAAGTCAACCCAACGCTGTTTCAAAATATCCAACACTGGAAGGAACGAAATTCTTTTGCAGAAGGAAGTTAAAGTTCGTCTTAAATACATTCCGAGCTATGTAGAAAGCGCGCGAAATTTGAATTCATCTGTCCGCACATTAAATCTAAGTAATATTGAAGTGCTTGAGTTGAATTTATTCGCATATATTCAAAGTACACCGTTGTTCCCTTTGCAATGTTTATTTATTCTTATTATTCAAAAACTTGTAGTACACAAAACTTAAAAAAGAAGATTATTATTATACATATTTAAATTCGAAAAGATTATAGTGTCCTCCAATGTAGCAAAAATAGAGTTTTTCATTGTTGGTTGCTTCCTCCATCTTCTCAAACGTATCCTCATACATAGCATACTCGAAAACTCTCATGATTCTGCTAGGTAGGAATACTGAAAACTGGTTTTCCAGCTCAACCACAATTCTGGCATTATACTTGGTTTGAACTTTACGAAACTTGGAAACAGTATACTTCTTATTAAGGGTCATGTCAGACAGCGGTTTCGTAGGTATGATCCCATCCATACGGCCAACTGAGTTGATCATTTTGGGGTTTTCTTTCTCCAAAGACATTTCTTTTTTTATTCTCACAAGAACTTTCAACAGATGACTAACTTTGCACTGTGTTTGACGATAGATTGAAGCCACTGAAACCTGATGCCCCTTTTTTACTCCATTACCCTCACGCTACTTACATTCTGGAAAATCGATTGAAGTTTCTATGAGGTTCGGTGTACGTAGGGCTCTTGCCTCCAACAAATTTCTAGAACTGTCAATATTGAATAAGTCATCTATACCTCAATTCTAGAACTATACGGATACGCAGCAGCATTTTACAGTACATAGAGTTACATAGTGTAGTTATATGTTATATAAGGCTATGCACTACACTTGTGCTGGATATGAGGCTGTAAGGTACTGTTACAACGGCTTCTATAGTTCCTATCTAAATGCTGGTAAAACAATGATCGGTCATTTACCGACTGACGATTTGGGTTTGTATCTGTGCTAAGAAATCACCAGTCGATAAGTTGTTACTGAAAACAGATGGCGTTAGCGTCAAGTCAGTTAAATTTTTGGTAAATTAAAAGTTTCATGTGGAAAATAATTATTTGAGGAGGGGGTAGCAATTTAAAAGTTTTAACAGAAGCAAAAAAGAATTTTCTCAGGCCCAACAAAGTTTGTAAAGATTATCGCTGAAAGGGACAATAGCCTGAAATATATTGGATTTTGAAAGCAACCCTACGTGGTCTGTGAATATCCAACGCTATAAGGAACAATACTTAACAGATTTACTAAATGTTACTAAATTGTGACCACCGTCACCATCACCGCTGCCACCACCTCCACCTTCAGATGGATTTAGTGAACTGATGTAGAAGGCGTACTCTCAACCAAGACGAGAATGCTGCTGTATGATGCTTCATACAGATCGTAATGAACTTGTAGATGCTTTGCGATTTTACATCAACTCTCATCATTCATTACAAAGTCCCGAGTGTCAATCAATTGTCCACATATTGCGTCAAAGAAACATAAAATTTTAGCGAGCATGACCATTATGAATTTTTGTTTTCACTATGTTTATTATTAAGCCATTTCCCTTTCGGGGTAGGCATGACTTGCTCGATTTGAAAATAGTAGTGTGTAGATGGGTATATAGGTATAAGGTAGATAGGTATATAGGTGTTAGGTATAGATATTTTAGATTGGTCTGGAATTCTCGTGTTATTTATTTAAATGACACGTTCATTCCGCAACACTGCTCCGACCCAGGTTGCTGATCAATCTCTCTAGCGATCACCCCAAGTGAAGAGCCTCACAAAATTGTTATGTATGGTTCCCCACTTGGGCCCATTAGTATCCAAGGTCTTTGTTTCAGGCGTCATTCATTCTATTGCGACTCTGTTTACAAACTATTTGTCGCCACACTTTTCTGTCCTGGCACGTGAAGTCCATGCATTTTTTCATGCAAGCTCTTGTGTTTTTATGGCTTCTTATGTCTCTACGGTTCAATGTCTCATTTACAGATTCTAACCATTCTTTCGGCGGTCTACCTCTGGGCATTCTACCATTTACTTTAACTTTATACACTTGTTTGGTCAGTCGTTCATCTTTCATTCTTTCAAGATGTCCGAACCATCTTAACTGATTTCTTTCCCATGTGTCAACTATTGTCTCTTTTGCACCACATTCTTTGAGGATTGTCTCGTTTCGGACTTTGTCCATCAGTGTTTTCCCGCATATTATGCGCAGAGGTTTCATGCCGATCGCGTTGATTTTACTCCTGTCCTTTTCTTGACATGTCCATGTTTCGCTACCGTATAGTACAGTCGGTACGAATATAGAATTATGTATGGCCATTTTAGCTTTTTTTGATGTTTTTATTTGATAGGATGGACCCTGCTTAGAACAATGTTGCACATTGTTTTCTCACTCTTTCCCTCAAACGCCATGATTTTTGTTTTATTTACGTTAATTTTGAGGTCCATGTTTTTCATGCTTGTATTACGTTTATTCAACATTCTTTGCAAGTCCTCGATTGATTCTGCCATAACAATCTTGTCATCTGCGAAAGCTAATCCACGCACCTTGACTGTTTGGAGATTTACACCTTCTTCGTCGAAGAGTGCAGTTCTTAGACACTTATCCATGAATATGACAAATAGCCACGAGGACATAACGCATCCTTGTTTCACGCCTTGCATAATATCGAACCAGTCACTCAGTTTCCCATTTACCCTTACACTCGCTTTACTACCTGTATGTATTGTTTTTATTGCTTGTAGGAGCCATCCATTGTCTCCGTATTCTTCAAGGACTTCCCAAAGTTTACTTCTATTTACCTTGTCAAATGCTTTTTCTAGGTCAACAAATGCACAGAAAACTTTCATTCCTACTCTTAAGCTTTTTTCTATGATCTGTCTTAAACTAAATATCTGATCTGTACATGATCTTCCTGGCATAAATCTACTTTGGACTTCCCATATCTTTTCTTCTGTAATTTTCATTACCCTACAAATGAGTATTTTTGAGTATATTTTACTTACGGTACTTAGTACGCTGATACCTCTGTAATTACTGCAGTTGCTTTTATCTCACTTTCTTTTGTATATTGGTACGATAATCGAATTTCTCCAATCGTCTGGGATTTCTCCCATCTCGATACATAAATTTATCAATTCGCACAACCTGTGAGGTATGTACTCGCCACCGTATTTAAGCATTTCAGCGCTAATACTGTCTACGCCAGCAGCCTTACCGTTTTTTAAGTTCTTAATTATATCTCTAACCTGAGTGACACAGACTTTTTCAATTGGGTTTTCTAATGCAGTATGTTCTATGTCGCAGTTCTGTTGCCCTATATCTTCACCTCCTAATAACTCTTTAAAACAGTCTTTTAAAGCGTCTACTATCCCGTCTATATCATATAGAATTTCACCTTGGCTGTTTCTCATGCTGACAAACTCTGTACTTTTACTTTCTTTTATCAGTTTAAATAATAGTTTCATAATTCCTTCAAAGCTGTTTTGTATTTTCCTCTCTTCTTCTGTTCTGATTTTTTCTTTACTCTCCTTGACTAGTTGTTTAACTTTCCTCTTTTTGTCTTTGTAATCATTTTCGAGTCTATTGCTCTCCTCATCGCTAAGGCCTGTGATGTTTAATGTTCTCTTGTGCGCTTTTTTCTTTTCTTGCTGGGCTGCTTGAATTTCATCATTCCACCACGCATCACCAGACTTTCTTCCTACCACAGCCGTACCACACACTTCAATTGCAGTTTTAACAATGATATCCCGTAACAAAGTCCACGCGCCCTCTATATCTTTATTGCTTATAAGCGCTTCCCAAGTTGCCCTATCTATGCGTTCGCTTAACTTATTTTGAAACTCTAGTCGCACTTCCGGTTTCTGTAAATTTTCTATCTTTATTCGCGTTTGTTTCGTTTTTTTGTTCTCTTTCTTCTCCATCCCCGCCCTAAGTTTATTTTGGAGACTAAAAGGTAATGATCAGTATTGCATTCGGAACTCCTCATGACTATGGTATCTTTGACTAGTTCTCTTAGTCTTTCATCGGCAATAACGAAGTCAATTACACTGCGGTTATTTCCTTTACACCAGGTGTACGTGTGGATCATTTTATGTCGAAACCAAGTATTGATAATAAATAGGCCCTTTTCTAAGCATAACCTAACTAATTTTTCCCCGTTATAATTTTTTCTTGTTGGAACCCCAAAATTACCTAGCAGCCATTCTGTATCTGTATCCTGACGTTGGACGCAGATCCATCCGTTCATATCTCCTAGCAGAATTATTCTTCCACCTTGATCGCAAGTACTTATTGTATCATTTAGTGTCCCAAAAGGCGTCTTTGACTTCTCGCGGCTCACTGTCAACTGGGGCGTAGCACGCTATGATAAATAATCTTCTGATTCCTATCTTCATTCTAACCCACAGCATTATATCCTTGATCTTTCAGATGCTTTCTTGCTTTTTCAATCATAATTAAACCGACCCCTTGACTACCATGTGATTCACTATCTACTCCTGATAATATTTCAAAACCGCCTTTTAACACCCCATTTTCTATGTTTCTACTTTCGCAACCCTTTTTCATCGTCTCAGGTACACATAAAGTATCTAGTATCCTTGCATGCATAGTTTCTCGTAGTTCTCTTACCTTAAGATCATTCACTTCTCTAGCATTCCAAACACCCAGTCTCCCATCATCGCCTGAAACTCGAACTTTACGTTTACCGTGTGTATGCATTTCGTCAATCAAAGTTTCAGTCCATTCCGAGGCTACTATATTGTTTGTATTATTCATGTTTAGATTTTGCACCCAACTACCACCTGTATGCGCGAAATTTGTTTTGCGAGCCGAAAATCATGTCCAAGTTAAGTAATGATACGTCGTACGGTGGAGAGTCTAGTTGTAACGTCAGTCCCACCAAAACTTCTATTACTGGGGGGCGGGTGAGGACAGAGAAAGGAAACCGAGAGTCTGCATTGGTTGTTGATTTATACTGAGAAGGTTACGAGCCTTCAGCAGCGTTGTATTAGCTAGGAGTTAATACGTTCCCATCTGCCGAATCCCGGCCTACCTCTAAACGAGGAACCAATAACTTCAAATATTAAAATAGTTTTAATAATTGAGCTGCAATATTTGAAGTTTGAGGGAGAATTTAAAAAGAATGTATGAGTCTTTGTACTTAGCGCGTGATGGGAAACGTCATCAGTGTAATTTTCGAGTTTTCAACCACTTTAGTATCTTTAAAGATTACCCCCACCACCCTTATTATAACATAAGTCTAAATTTTTATCAAGGAATTTCAGCATTATTTGAAGTTTTTTAGCTATAAAAATTTTATTTCGGCAACATTATTATAAATTGGTATGAAAGAAAAACTCATCTTTTTAAAATAGGCTGCAGACAGGCTCTTCTATTCTATGTCCAATTTCCAAGGTTATACTTTAGTTAAAGAGAAAAAATAATCAAACTGTAAAAATGGTATATTTTGTTTCCATTCTATACTCGAAAAGACGACTGACTACTTGATACACTAGAGAAGGACCATTTTTTTTTAGGACAATAGATGGCCCCATATGTTTCGAGTTAGTTTACAATAACGTCGTATCCGAAGTTAAAGGTTCGGAATATTGAGTGCTTCAAAAGGATTTTTCAGAGATAATTTTGAAAATTGTTAAAGAAATCTCTGAAATACTGTGACGTCCCTTATTTATTGTGAGTAAAATTATTTAAAAAAAAGGATTAAAATATCATTATGAAAATCAGTAAAAAAAAACCATTAAATTAATCCCTAGAATCTGTCAGAAGAGCCCTAACAAGTCAGCATGTTTATAGGAAAAAAGAGAAAGATTTGAAATTTCTTTCAGGCCTTTAAAATCAATTGAAAATTTCTTCCTCAGTTGAGAGAGGGGAAAAACCTTGCAATATTTGAGAATTTTTTAGATTTCATGAAGCAACTCTAAATTCTCGAATAAATTCTTTAAAATTCGATAAAGAGTTATATATAAATAGATATATATTAAATTTTTTCCTGCTTGAAATATTAAAATATTTTTAATAATTGAGCTGCAATATTAGAAGTTTGAGGGAGAATTTAAAAAGAATTTATGAGTCTTTGTACTTAACGCGTGAAGGGAAACGTCATCAGTTTAATTATCGAGTTTTCAACCACTTTAGTATCTTTAAAGATTGCCCCCCCCCCTTATTATAACATGAGTCTAAATTTTTATCAAGGAATTTCAGCATTATTTGAAGTTTTTTAGCTTTAAAAATTTTATTTCGGCAATATTATTATAAATTGGTATGAAAGAAAAACTCATCTTTCTAAAATAGGCTGCAGACAGGCTCTTCTATTCTATGTCCAATTTCCAAGGTTATACTTTAGTTAAAGAGAAAGAATAATCAAACTGTAAAAATTTTATATTTTGTTTCCTTTCTATCCTCGAAAAGACGACTGACTTCTTGAGAAACTCGAGAAGGACTGATTTTTTTTGGGACAATAGATGACCCCATATGTTTCGAGTTAGTTTACAATAACGTCGTATCCGAAGCTAAACGTTCGGAATATTGAGTGCTTTAAAAGGATTTTTCCGAGATAATTTCGAAGATTGTTAAAGAAATCTCTGAAATACTGTGACGTCCTTGATTTATTCTGAGAAAAATTTTTTGAAAAAAAAAAACGATTAAAATATCATTATGAAAACCAGTCATCAAACCCATTAAATTAATAACTAGAATCTGCCAGAAAAGCCCTAACAAGTCAGAATTTTGTTAGAAGAAAAAGAGAAAGATTTGAAAATCTTTCAGACCTTTAAAATCAATTGAAAATTTCTGCGAATACTTCAATTGCGAGAGGGGAAAACCCTTGCAATATTTGAGAATTTTTGAGATTTCATGGAGCAACACTACATTCTCGAATACAATCTTTAAAAGTCGATAAAGAGTTATATATATATATATATATATATATATATATATATATATATACATATATATATATTAAATTTCTTCCTGCTTGAAATAGTAAAATAGTTTTAATAATTGAGCTGCAATATTAGAACTTTGAGGGAGAATTTAAAAAGACTTTATGAGTCTTTCTACTTAACAAGTGAAGGGAATCGTCATCAGTTTAATTTTCGAGTTTTCAACCACTTTAGTATCTTTAAAGATTACCCACCCCCCTTATTATAACATGAGTCTGAATTTTTATCAAGGAATTTCAGCATTATTTGAAGTTTTTTAGCTTTAAAAATTTTATTACGGCAATATTATTATAAATTCGTATGAAAGAAAAACTCATATTTTTAAAATAGGCTGCAGACAGGCTCTTCTATTCTATGCCCAATTTACAATGTTATACTTTAGTTACAGAGAAGAAATAATCAAACTGTACAAATTTTATATTTTGTTTCCTTTCTATCCTAAACAAGACGACTGACTTTTTTAGACACTAGAGAAGGACTGATTTTTTTTTAGGACAATGGATGACCCCATACGTTTAGAGTTAGTTTACAATAACGTCGTAACCGAAGTTAAACGTTCGGAATATTGAGTGCTTTAAAAGGATTTTTCCGAGATAATTTCTAAGATTGTTTAAAAAATCTCTGAAATTTTGAAAAAAATTTCTTTTGAAAAAAAAGGATTAAAATATCATAATGAAAACCAGTCATCAAACTCATTAAATTAATACCTAGAATCTGTCAAAGAACCCCTAACAAGTCAGCATTTTTTCAGAAATAAAGAGAAAAATTTGAATTTCTTGCAGACCTTTAAAATCAATTGAAAATTTCTTCGAATACCTCAATTGAGAGAGGGGAAAAACCTTGCAATATTTGAGAATTTTTGAGATTT
>CAKNYM010043532.1:0-19865 GCA_932195095.1 Andricus curvator
AAAATTTTATTCTGAAAATTTCGAGTTCTGCGAATCGATACCCTACCATTGGATAATCAGAAATGGTTCGATTATCGAAAGAAAATAACAATGCCCCGTACCAGTTTTTCCACTGAAAAACAAAGCGGAGAATGAAGTGAACGTCGTCGCTAAGACAGTTGAAGTGACCAAACAAATGAATGTTCTTACGAAAATCGAGAAACGCAGTAAATATTTCCAGAAATATGCCAAATCCTTGATTGATATTATGAAAACAAATTAGATAATCAGAAAAGGTTCGATTATCGAAGTAAAATAACACCACCCGCGATCAGTTTTTTCAATCGAAAATGAAGTGAATGTCGTCACCAAAACACTTGTTATGACAAAACAAATGCATGCTCTCATGTTCTACAGGGGTTGCTATCATTTACGAGTACCCTATGTTACGCCCGGGAAACTGCAACCTTTACGCTTGAGATTTTCAATTATTTAAATTACGTTCTACCCATCCGATTGCTATGAAACTTGGAGTAAAAGTAACCACAGTCTAATTAAAAAAAAAAATTAGATTTTTTCAGATTTCAAATAAAAAATTTAGAAGCTTTTTAAGAATTGTGAAAAAATAAAAACATTTTCTTAAGATTCCTACGAAAATTGAAAATGATTTTTCAGGTTGAAAAATTATTTTAAGAGAACATTTTAGATTTCCAAAATTGACAAAAAAAGAAGAATTTTTTAAAATGCAAGATTTTCTAAAAAGAGTAGGAAAAATTCGATTCATTTTAAGAGATATTTATCGAAT
This sequence comes from Andricus curvator, assembly GCA_932195095.1. Lineage (NCBI taxonomy): Eukaryota > Metazoa > Arthropoda > Insecta > Hymenoptera > Cynipidae > Andricus > Andricus curvator. The sequence continues at coordinate 785 of CAKNYM010043532.1, forward strand.
TTTTTTTCAATTTTTAAAAAATTCTGGAAATTAAAAGAAATTTCCTTAAAATCTGTCACATTCTTTTTGGAAAATTTTGAAAATCTTTTGAAATTTTTAAAAATATTGTTTTAAAATAATTGTTCAAAATGTAAATTATTTTGAATTTTCCTAGGAATATTAAGAAAATGTTTCTAAATTATTATTTTTTTTTCAATCTGCAAACAGCTACATTTTGTTTTAACTTAGGCTGTGGCTATTGGTACCGAAATTTCGGTACGAATAGCCGCATTTTGTCGATACACACACTTCGTTCAAGTTATTTGAAATCATTTCAAATTTTGTGTACAAATGATAAGTGTTTAATTGTTATTTATACATGACAATTCAAAAATTTCACTTTCAAAATAAAAATTTTCCAAATAGAACAATTAAAATTGTAACGTTCAAATTTTATAAGGTCTTCGAAATTTTTACGATTTAAGGCTCTCAATGTTCAGCTATTCATTTTCAAATAGTTTACTTTTAAATATTTGGTTTCAATTTACTCGTCTAAAATGAGCAGTAAAATATTGCTAAATATTCAAATTGAATGGGTTAAAAATGGAATATTTCAGACCGAAACAATATTTCAAACATTATAAAAGCCTTTAATTACGAATATATTTTTATGAAGCTATTTTTATGTTCAAAATAGTTTATAAAGTTTCAATCTGTTTAATACTTAAAGTGAAGATCCATTTGAAAAATAATTGATTTATTTCTTGAATTTACAGTTGATAAAATAGAAATGTTTTGTATCCAAAAGTTTCTACTTCAAACGCTTTTAATTTTAAACTGTATAAGTTTCCAAGACTGCATTTTAAAATTGTTTAAATTAAAAAGGTACGCTTCAGAATAAAAATCTAAAATAGGAAATTTTGTAAGTAAATGATTTTTAAATTACGCATTGTAAACTGAACTATATCATAATTGAAAAAGATAACAATTCTACTAATTATTTTTTAAAAACCGTTAAAATTCAGCTTGGACAGATTTTTCTTCTAAAAACTTGTAAAATTCTTGGTCAAAAACAGTAAATTCACTGTAATTTCCAGGTTTTTCACGGTCTCAACAAATTCACGGTCATTTCCCGGTTTTACGGTCCAGCTGCCACCCCGAATGCATAATGATGTTTTGGTATAAAAAATTATTAAATTTTAAAATAATTGTTAAGTATACGTGTACTTAACTTCGTGCGTGAATTTCCTCCCAAAAATTTAATCCGTTCACTGATCAGGAGTATGGGGTAAAATCTGGTTCACTGTTGTTGTCCTTGTTTTTCTGCTTAATCGCTTTGCTATAACGTAATTTAAATGCAGTCCTTAAAATTTTTATACTTAACTTTCAAGATTTTCCATCGGGCCATCTCTGAATTGGTGTATGGCGTACGGTAATCGACCATGGTCATGGTCATGGTAATCGACCAGGTCAATTGCCTGTAAAATTGGCTATACGATTAATATAATTATACATAAAGGGTTCAAAAATTAAAAATTAGAGCATTCAATATTCTACAATTTGATTCCATACAAATATGCCCTTTGTGCGGGCACACTCTTATTGCGCGCTAAGTTTTAGCATGCCTAGGGCGCGCGGGTACGCTCTCGCGCTCGTTTTCGTACGTTTAATTTTGAATACGTACACTTCAACTACATTTTTTTAAATATCATAAATATTGTAACTGAAATCGAAAACTGTGATTTCAACTTCTGAGGAATTACAGTCATAAATTGAAAAAAAATTTCACTAGTTTTTGAACAAGGTTCTCAAAGCACCTACGGCTTGGACGATTATACATTCTCATTGCGACACTCGCGCTCGATAATTAGGTTATAGAGTATACGTTCTCTTTCAAATACAAAACGGTGTAGACAGAATTTAACAGCAGATAAGAAGTAGCTATGTTTTTCAATATAATCATATAATGTTAATAAAATGACACAATTATTTTTTTTGCTTTTTTTTCAATTTAGTAAATACAGACATTGAGCCATAGGCTTTGATTGCGTTCGTTCAAACTTCAGTTCTGAGACAATTCTACTCTGATTAATTAATACACAAGATTTTCAGTTTGTGTCTAATTGAAAAATTGCATAAAGATAAATTGTAAATCTATTTAAAATCTACTAAAAATTATGCTTGAAGCTTACGGATCTCTTAAAAACAAAAATGGCATATTTTTGGAAATGATCTAACTATAAAGAAATCTGTCATATAATCAGAGGGCATCTTATCAAACCAGTGTAGAAGATCTGGTGTTCGAATCCCAGTGGAGCGAAAGGAGAAGATCTTTTTGCAGTAATAATTCAATTTTAAATATGATCTATCCTTTTGAATTTGGTCTTCTTAACAAATTTCATAAGAATAGTTTCGATATTTAGTAGAAATTTGGATTGATATTTCTTAATCTATTAGAAAATTTTTTTATTCTTTCAATTTTTTAAAAATGTTCAAAATGTTGAAAAGCATAGAACTTTTTTAATTTTTATCGAAATTAAAAATATTATTATGATAATTTTCAAGTATTTTTGTCGTGTACCAAAGACTTTTAGCAGCTTTTAATATGAAATATTGAATTCAGTTTTCAATTTCAACTCTTCCCTAATGGAATTGTCTAAACTCTAAACTTAAAAACTTTTCTATGAAACCCATCAAAAAATGATTTTCAGAAACTTAGGTAAATAATTCGTAATCTTTATGTAAAGTTTATACAAAATAAAGGAGAACGAAGAAAATGAAGAAAGTGATTTTGGCGGCCGTCGTTTTTTTTTATGCTTTATGAATTTTCATTCGCAATTTTCCAAACTCTCCCTCTTTGTTAAAACTTTAATTTGAGGTTTAATTTGGAGAAAAAGTTAATTCAATTTACCAATTATAAACGAATTTGAAATTGGAAATAAAATGTATTGTAAATTCGAGTACAAAAGTGCAGCCCCCCCCCCCCCCGTTCGAACGACGGCGAGGCGTAATTTACCGTGACCGTAACCCTTTGCACGATTCCTGGAAAACGAAGAAAAAAATGACAGAAAAACTTGGTGTCAGTATTGACTTTTCTTGTCAAGCTTGTCGCTTTAAATGCCTATATTTTCAAGTAAAACTATTACATTGCCAACAAAACATACGAATTTTTACTGAAATGATTGAAATTTCTACCAAAAAATACTAATTTTCAACAAAATACATACGTTTTCAACCAAATAGTTGAATTTTCAACTAAAAACCAAAATCGGAGTAGTTAAATTTTCTGCCAATAAAATTAATTTTTAACAAAAAGTAAACGAATTTTCTTTTTGAACATGAATAATTTCCATCGAGAATTGAAAAGCGTAAATTTCAGTGAAAAAAAAATTAATTTATTAATTAATGTTCAAATTTAGAAGCAAACAGAAAAAATTTTAATACAAATTATAAATCTTCTACAATAAAAATCAAGTTATAAGAAAAGATTTTAGCTTTCAAACAAGTAGTGAAGATTTCAAGGAAAAATATGACTTTTCAACCAAAAATTAATTTACTACGAAAACGACGAATTTTCAATAAAAACCTGAATTTTGTAACTAAATAAAGATATATTTTCAATCAAAAAATAAAAAACTTAAATTTTTGGTTAAAAAATTAATTTTCATGACAATAGATAGAGTTTATTCTAAAGAAATTAACTAACTAATTAACTAAAAAATGATGAATCTTTAATATATATAAATAGTTTGTTTTTTTTAACAAAAAATATTAATTCTCAACAAAAAAGATATACTTGTACCAAAATTGACGCATTTTTTACAAAATACACGATTCTTTAACTAACAAATATAAATTTTTAACCCTAAGTTTGTGCAGATAATTTTTCATAGAAAAATAGTTTACAACCAAAACGGCCAGTTTTTAATAAAATAGTTGAATGATCGACCAAAGATTATTATTTCTGAACCAGTTGCGTTTTAATCAAAAAAAAAAAGAAAAAAAAAGATGACAATTTTACCACAGAAGACAAATTTTATACAAAATAGTTCAATTTTTGAAGTCAAAAGAGGCACTGTAAAAAAAAGTTTATTTTAAACCAAATAGTGGAATTTTTTTTGGATGAATTTACAAGCAAAAAGATGAATTTTTAACCAAAAAGATGGTTTATCTACCAATTACAAATTTTTCAACGAACTACATAAATTTTTAACTTACAATTCCACGTAATTATCTCTCCAGGTGTCTCGTCAAATCCTGGAAAAAAATTCCCTCACATCTCCAGGTTTTTCCAGGTATAGAAAAAGTCCCTGTCAATTCCAGGTTTTCCAAGTAGCGCAGACACTCTGGTCTCATCACAATGAAATAAAACACGTAGCGCGCCGTGCCAATTTTCTATAACCTGGTATTCAAAACATAAACACAGCAGTGATCACGTTAGAACCGGTGTGTCTTCAAGTTGACAAGATGGGGTTCCATAACCTAAAAATACACAGGAATCACTACTGCGCATGGCGGAGTCCGTTGAGGCCACGGTCGAAGGCGGATGTGCTTTTGTGTAGTCTCAGTTTATAGTGCGGTGTAATGTTCTTATGTATTGAAATGACGTGTGTACTTTTTCAAAAGAATTAGCTCTTGTCGCTTTGCGCGCAGTGCTTTAATTATCCTGCAGGTGTGGTTAATAAACCAGGCCTGGGGTCTGTGGTGAGTAACCTCCTGTCACTGGCCGGCATCGGCCATTTTTAATGTGCGAGCCACGTGCTCGAGTTTTCGCGTGTTGTGTATCCCGCTCTAATCCCTTTAATTGCAATTTTTTACTAAACATTGCTAAACATTGCTGACCTCGCAAGACCTCGAAAATGGCACGAAAGCTCTTATGTTCCTTAAGAACGAAGATGCTGAGGGTTACCATGTGGTAGTCCCCGCGAAACGCAAGAGACAGGGAGGAAACAAAGAGCAACGCACCATGAGTGGTGAAGCTCAATCGCCCGCGGTTTCCAAGTGCTTCGCGAATTTCTCCGAAAACACGGATCTAGCGTCCCAGTTGTCCCTTCCAGGCCATGATTTAGAAGACATGGATACCGCTGACATATTGTCGACATCAACCCCCTCAAATAAAAACATCATTCCCCAGACACAATTCTCTAGCAGCCCGCGGAAGCTTTGAGCGTTGTGTCAAACCTGGCTAACCTCAATTTGAATAGTCCCAAAGTCTCTCAGACAAGGGAGACTGTGCAACCCTCCCAACTCCGGTACAGCATTTTTGAAAAAGGCGAATGCCCCATCATCGTCCAGCGTAACCCCAGTTTAGAGAATGCAAAAAAAGATCCTGCCCCAGACACTTTTGGTTGTTTACTTAAAAAGCACTTTCTAGGCCTGCTCAACAACGTGCGTGGCAGTGGCTTCGGAAAGTTGAAGGTTATGGCAAAGTCATCCAGAACGGCTAATATGCTGTTAGAAGAAATCCCTAAAAAAATTGGTGGTCTAATTACCATTGTCCCCTCTAGCTTCGCGACGTGCCAAGGTGTTATTCGTGGCGTTTCACACGAAATCTCCGAATCGGAAATCGTAGAGAATCTCGAGGTCCTGGGTGCATTGAGAGGCAAAACCAAGATCATTAGAGCTCTTCGCCTCAACAGAAAAACAACCGATCCTAACACCCGGTAAATTAAAATAATCCCCTCGAAAGCGGTCCTGATTACTTTTGAAGGCACGGCCCTTCCAGAAAAAACCTCCATCTACATGACATCATTTCCGTTCGACCTCTATAACCCAGAACCTAAAATGTGCATCAAATGCCTCAGATTTGGTCATATTAGCAAGCACTGCGGATCCAGTGCGCGCTGGAAACGCTGCGGCTCCTCAGAGGTACACACCGAATCGAAGCCATGCCCTAACGCGAGTAGCCCTCCAAAATGTGTGAACTGTGGCGGAGACCACATGCCCTCCCATAAAAAATGCCCCGAATTTTTATTCCAGACAGAACTCTCGTCCCCAGACCCCACGCCCTTGCTCCCAGACACTGACAGCCCCTATTTTGTCAGAGAAATCCAAGTCTCCTCTGCCACCTGTATGGAGACATATAGATTAAAACCCAAACAGCCCCCTCCTTTGAATGTCCAATCCAAGCAGTCATCTCGAAGAGGCTCCAACCTATCCTTCTCTCACCTCCACAACAATGGTAGAATTCCCAGCTTGTTCGCGAACGGCTTTGCTCTTCACCAACAGGTTCAGTCTCCTCCTACTCCACCTCTCCCTTCCCATCCTTAGCCCCTACCCCATCCACAAAATCTTTCATATCAGCCCCTCCGTCTGATCAGGCTCATAAACCAGGTTCAAATGAATCCAGGTCTTCGATTATCAACGCGACTCTATCTGCTTTGATGAACTTGGTGGAAGTTATAGCCACGGGTCCCCTCAATACGGAGAAAAGTCAAAATATCTTAAATAAAGTCCTCAATAGATGACTTTGCATGACAATGGACAATTGGATGACAATGGAAGACTCCCGGACGTCTTGCCAGATACCATGAATTCCTAAAGCCATTTTGGACGAGACCGATATTCTGCATGAAATCCCACCCCAAAATGCAATCCGGTGTAACCTCACTCGCTGTCCAAAAAGGGAATTCACTATTCACACCGTACAGCTCCACTGGAAGAAAAACGCGACCTAGTACCGACGATGTCGTCCCATTAGCTACTCGCATTACTTTTGCTTTCGGTTCAATTATTTTACGCCCTACTTTAGTCATTAACTGTTTACCCAAAGGCTCCTTCAAGAATGATCGAGATGACCCCCCATCAATAAGTGTAATTGTCTCCTCCGACCCAATTTTGATTTTTGCAAACATTCTCGTAGCCTTATCCTCTACTTCGATCTCACCGCACAACGGAATTTCTTCAGCGGCCGGATTAATTGCCAGGATACCGTACCGAGCTGCCTCCTCTTCTTCAGTCTCAACGGAGTCTATGTCTCTACTATAGCCAGCAACGGCTTCCCCCTCTCACCGAAATACCACCGGGTGTAATTCAGAGTGACTTGACGCAAAATCTGGCCGGTCGTCCAATGATTCTAATCAAGGGTTTTGGAGCAGACGGAGTTTTTGTATTCCCTTTCTACAACTCCCTCGGCCCGCAACCAAAGCAGAACAGACGTTTCTTCTCCTTACAGAAAAGAAATACGTGACCTAACTTTAGGCAGTTAAAACTTTTTATATTTTTACTCGTCCTCTCTAGTCTAGTATTGCTATTGCTATTAACCCAATCATTCCTATCTGTTTGTTTGGATTCTACTGCTCCTCTGCTAGAATCGGCACGATTTTGACTATCCGAAACGTAAAGTAAAGAAAAATAAAACTCTGGAACACTACCACAACCAAAAGTAAACTTAACCTTTATGCGTTCGCGCCAACTTGAGTCACACGGGCGATCGCGCGGGCGGTCGTTTTACCGCCCACGTTTTTTCATGATTATCATGCTATTTTCTCTACTATTCGTCCCATGAAAGCAAAGGAACTTTCACATAACTCCGCAAATAGCTTTTTGATCCAAATTCTTTATTTAAACAGCACGAAAAAAATTCCCATCGGCATTCGCACGACTGTCACCAGACCGCCATAGTGACGAAAAAAATTCCTCTCGGCGTTCTTACGACTGTTATCAGACCGCCAGCGTGACGAAAAAAATTCCCATCGGCGTTCGCACGACTATCACCAGACCGACCGACCTTGCGTCTCCGAGTTTGGAACTGAACTGAGGGGGATGAGGGGGGTGGGTCAATCTAACTTGTGCCGAAACTAGCGCTCGTAAGTGTAATTGAAGAATACATCTCTCCCCGCTCACCCAAAGCTCACTGGTGAGCACGACATTCGAAATTCCAAAAAGGCGGTCACTTGACCGCCCACGCGAACGGATTACGTCGTTGGATTACGGTAGAGGGGGTGGGTTAAACATCATTGAATACAACTACTTAAATTTTTCTTAAAAACATGTATGATCAAAGTTTTATTCATAAAAAAAATATATAATTGTTTCGAAATGACACTCAAAAGGTTACCGGAATAAATTAATAAAATCCCTTGCGCAAATATAAATTTGATTACGTGACAAAAAGATTACAACAATATGGAATTAACAATCCGTCTCGATTAAGACGAGTAAAAAAGTTGCCAACGAAATAGAATAAAAAAAATAGGAGTTAGGATACACAATTAAATTAAGAAACCCGGATGAGTTAAATAAAGGGGGGGGGGGGGGAAGAGGATGCAACGTACGGCACCAATTTTTAAGGGTTCGGCATTGAACTCAGGAAACGAGATCGATGATTTGTACATGGCACTGACAAATAAAGACACATTCCACTATTGAAATAAAGGGGAATGGGCAAAATAATTGGAAGCCCTAATTTGGAGGAATCACTCTTAGTTTGGTGAATTACATATATGAGACTGGCAGTTTAAGATACACATCTCGATATCGGAATAAAGGGAAAAGGGGAAAACAATTAAAAGTACTAATTTTGAGGAATGGGTAATAATTTAGTGAGTTTCATACGGAATTGGCAGTTTAAGGTACACATTTCGATATTGAAATAAGGGATCGTCCATATATTACGTAAGACGTTTTTCTTTTGTTTAAATGAAGACGAGAATAAAATTTCTGTGAAGTTGAAAAGGACACAACGTTATAAACAAAAGAAAAACGTCTTACGTAATATATGGACGATACCTAAGGGGAAAAAGCGAAAACCATTAAAAGTACTAAGTTTGAGGAATCGGTAATAATTTAGTGAATTTCATACGGAATTCGCAGTTTAGGATACGCATTTCGATATAAAAAAAGGGGGAAAAACAATTGAAAGTACTAATTTTTAAGAATCACCAGGAAATATCACTATCATATACTTGAACACCAAATTTTAGTTATTTCCGTCTAAAAGGAAACAAAGGGATAAGGGGCGGGAAAGAGTATAAAACCATCGGAACAACCATTTACAACAACCATAATCGGGACTCGTGTTCGAAAAAGGAGAACGGCTACATTCTGATACGATAATAGAGGGCGAATTCGTTAAAGTTACATAAAAAAATTAATTCAACATAAGAGGGGCAAAAAGGAAGGTTTGACCCGTCGGCACTCCATATTAAAGGAAAACTAGCAGTTCATTTCACATAAAAATGGTCAATAGGAACAAAATAATACAGGTAGAAAAAAATGAAGCAATAAAATAGTCTGATGGACCAGCCAAGATCCTCGGAAGTAAATTATATTACAAAGAAAATCTTTTAAAGAAAAAGGAACTTTATTCGAAGTCTTGCTCTTGGCTGAACCACGGTGAGAAAATCAAGTCCTACCTTAATCCTAACGTCCTTCAAGGCTGGGGGGTACAAGCTGTTCTTGGGCGTGTGGCGATACTTCGGGCGTACAAAAGTAACTGATCTAATCGCTGACTTATTGCCTAAACTGGACTACGAAGAAGGAAGTGAGGGGTGGTCAAGCCGTGGGGGGGGGGGGGGTATTTAGGGAGCTATCGAGAATGAGAGAGTCCGCGTGTCGTTCTCGCTCTTCGTTGGTCTGCCTTCCGCCTGTTCTTCTCTTCGCCGAATCTTCCTTCCTTTTCTGTCCCGTGTCGACCCCTGAGATTTGTAGCGTCCTCCTTGTCTCCTAGAAGAAGCTGTTCATCGCGGAGTCGGAGCAGGGGCGGCTGAATACGTTTCCACTGTATTTGAGAGTGGACGTCCGTGGTTCTCCCACAAGGTGTTGTTTTATTACCTCAGAACAAAAAAAAAAGGATTTGACAGACAAGAATTGTTCTACCCCTTCTCTCTCGGGGTGAACAACCAAAATCATCCCGCCCCCCTTTTATGTGTGGGCGGGGGGACTACCAATTAATATAACGGTGGGCGTACCTCCTCAGTGGAACAAACGCCTGGGTCTTGGATGGTAGCCAAAGTACCCAAAAGAAGATGTCCTCAACAGGAACACGCCTTGTTTCTTGGACCGAAAAAGTAAGGCCACCCTCCTTCTCCTGCAACTGGGACCAGCCTGGTATCTTAGAAGTGGGAGGTGGCGAAATTAAACTCAAACTTTCGTCATCGCCGTAGGGAAGAATTAGGTGAAGGTCACCGGACTGTAGAAGCCTCCCAGGGATGACGCAACGAAGGGGTAGCGGAAACTCAACCCGTGAGATGAGGAAGTATTGGTGATCCAGAGGGTGCTCATAGGAATTTTTGTATATAACAGAATAAATAATACGAACAAAATTACTTCTAAAATCTAAATTACATCTAAATTAAGCGCCGACCCTGCCGTTCATATCAAGCCACGCAATCAAGAGTGTAAGTATTAAGAATTTGAGTGGAAACAAATAAATTATAATTATTAAGTAGATTTAATTCACTTTTGAGACGTGCGATAAAATTGCAACGTCACATTCTTCAGATCCTCAACACCGGAATCCTTTCTTGGTTCATTGGTAGCAATAGCCGCCACTGAAATTTCATTACGTTTGTTATCATTGTTTTTGACCGTTTTGTTTCTACTTGGAAGATAGGCATATTCCGGAAGAAAAAAGTCATCCGGTCTACCTGGTAAAATGTCCTCATCTTCTCTAGCGTCTGACCGTTCGTAATCCTGTGCCAATGCCGCCAATTCGTGATAAGAGCTAAAATCGCGGCGCCTAATCGCACACTTGATCAGGTAACGCATATTACGGTAGGCCCTATCTAATTGCTCTTCAAGAGGAATGGGACGCGGGTAGAGACGATGCAAGCCCATCATATATGTGAGGTAGTCTACACTAGACTCCTCTGGTCCTTGTCTACGCGTGATTATTTGCTCTTCTAGCCGTTTCTGATAATTGATATGCCCAAACCTTGTGCAGAAATCATACTTAAACTGTGACCAAGATCTTCATAAATGTCTGTTATGCCTAAACCAGACTAACAACATTCCATCTAGGAGGAAGGGCGTTTCCAATAAAACTTCCTCCTGATTTAAATAATCGACAGCCCTACCTTCCTCGACTCTATCTAAAAATGTAATGACACTTGTTTCACCCTGACCAGTAAACGCAACATTCCATTGCCTCGCAATTTGTAATAGGCTTTTACCGTTTCTGCGATATGTTGGATCTACAGACTTATTGTACGCCTGATCTATACCCCAACTGTACGGCTGATCTACGTCCCTACTGTACGGCTGATCTATGGCCCTATTGTACGACAGAAGCCGCGTACAGTTCTGCCTATAATCATTGTTTAGCGCATTCGTCTGTCCCTCCCTACGGAAGCGGGTTTGGTCGCTTCGCATGGTACCTAAACTTGTTATGTAGTTACATGTCTGGTCGCGTGAAATTGGTTCAAGTGGCTCTTGTCCCTGTGGCTAGACTCTAAAATAGGAGAATGTTGGTGCGCCAAGCTCGGTGAGGATGTGCTCTGCCTAACTGGCAAAGCTTCCATACCGCTCGTGTTACTAAACTTTTCATCATTCGCTATCGATGAATCCAGAGGAATTTTACGCCTCCCCGTCTGAAAAGCGACCTGATTTGACGTGTCTTCATCGTCAGCTGTCCACCTGGCCTCTCCTACGAACCTTCGAAAACACCGAATATCCCTATCCAGTACTACCTCTCGACTACCCTTATTATTAACAAAATGAGCGTTCAAAATTCCGCGAAAATCCTCTCTTTGTTAATAGTTTTTAACCAACTAAAATCCTGTTCCCCTGCCATGGTTACCGTTTTCACAAACAAACCAACATTCGACTAGAAAATGTGAAAAATATATAAGTTAAATTCAATTAAAATCAAATCTGTTCCAAACCTAAATGAATCCGAAATCAAACCAAATGAAAATCAACTCGATTCAACATTATATGAAAAAAATGGTGAACAAAAGAACGGTAAACAATGCTTTTACCCCCGCCTGGCCCTCCTCCGTCTCTCTTCTACAGTAGCTCTCGCTACTTCCCTTTGCATATTGGCTACATATGCGTCAAATAGGTCAACCTTAGGTGAGAATTGACGAATTTCCTCTATTATTTTATATTCAAGCATCATTATATGATTTATGCGGATTCTCGTCGACTTCTGCACTTCTTCAAAGAATTTGACCCATATGTAGCCATTACACGGATTGCACGTTGTTCTTGCTGGTGAATATCCCCAGGTGGAATAACGCGCCCATACAAGTCTGTTTCTTGCGAGTCCAGCTCTCGGATGTTGCCCAACAATTCGTCCTCGTCCTTGTCCTTCAACAGGTGGTGAACTGGGTAGGGCGAAAATATTTACGTTGACATCTTCCTGCAAGCAAATTAAATAAAAGAATGAATAAATGGCTTGGAGAAGAAATGAAAGTGTCACATGAAATGAAGGGGGCCCCTTATTTCGTGTGACATTTGTATTTCTTCTCCAAGCCATTTATTAAATGTACAGTCAATCATTAGTAAGTGAAGGATGGGGGAGAGAAAGGAGAACTTACCTGTGGCTCATCTATGATCATATTCAAAACTGCTGGTTGGATTTGCTGATGTTCTTCTTGATCCTGTTGAACAGGTGGTGGACCCTCATTTCGTGTGAACGGTAAACAATGCTTTCACCCTCACCCCACATAATTCATAAATTCACTTCTTGATAAATTCAACATTCAGAATTCGATCATTATCAATTATTGTAATATACTCAAGGGGAGTGAATATCTGAAGAAGAAAGCCTTGAATGTCAACAGGATACCTCGAACTAGAAAACATGTTGTAATGTGCCGTTTCTAAATAAAATGAATCATTATCTTCACGTATGTAAATTGGTGTAGACTTTAAAATGTGATTTATTCTGTGTAGTGGCATGTCGATTTTTTCTAATTTTAAAAACTTTTGTACACATGATGCATTTGCTCCCTGTAAGTTATGAATTATGTAGAGCATTGAATACTGCAGTACATTTAATTTCTTTGGTAGCATAGATTGCAATTTTATTATAATTTTCTTTGGCCGTTTTTAAATCACACTGCATTTCATAAAAGCCTGTAATAAATAAATAAATAAATAAATATATATATATATATATATTATACACATCAATTAAAATTTACATGATGAAGCCCTGGTCAACACCATGACATCTTATACAAATTATTCATCTCCTCGATCAAGGGCAACTGATTTTTGCGTCGATTCGCTTCAGCAGCCCGTTTCACGAGCGTTTCATCCACTAACTTGAGAACCAGATATGAGTATTCCGTCTACAATTAGGTTCTGAAATCTTTCACACCCTCAATGACATCTTGGAAATTTACTGGATTAATAAGTGGCATGAAGTTAGTTACTGTGCTTTCTTCTAGAACCTTCGTATCGTTAATATCCAATACTGCTTTCAGAAGACGTGCCAAAAGGCGCAAATCAATTCTCACCATGCCTTGTTGTTTGGCATGAAATATTTTTCAAACAATTTATTTCCAAAAGAAATAAATATTGGATCATACTTTATATGCTGGGCTTGAAGATTCCGTCTTTACGAAGCCTTTCTGGGCATGCTGCGTTTCTTAAAGCGCAAAAACTCTTTCACCCTCTCTTCTTTTTTATGGACTGGTTTAAAGTGTACAGAGATCTTGACGTTTTTTTTGCCGCAGAAAAAACAAGGATTCCTTCTCATGGTTATATAACAATTTTTCACATGCATTTCACTTAAGTCTGATGCGCTGTTTTTCTGATGTAATTTAATATCTAAAGCACGCATTGAACTATCTCGTTCTGGTGCATTTAAGTTTATCGTCATGATCTCTTCAGAATCCGATTCAGCAGAATCCGAAAGATCATGCTCATCTGATTCTGGGTCATATTCAGACTATGAGTCTTTTTTGCACTCGTGATCGTCACCTTTATCATACCTATTTGAAGGGCCTGCTTCAGTTATTTGGGTTAGAGAAAAGGAAGGGTTCACATGTGGATGGTTGACAGGAGCCAGTTGATTTATGGAGGAGGAAAGTCTGGCATCTTCGGGATCTGCAAGGAAAGGCAATGTAAGGAAAGAATTTCAGGTACATAAATTATTAGGTAAGGTCAAGAACTGTTGAAAGAACTAACATGAAAAATAGAAGGGTGTGCTCTTAACATGCTTCTTTGTTCAAATCCTGGATTTTCGTAAATATCTGGTGAACTTTGAATGCATATTTACAATTCTTTTAACATACTAAAAAGCAATAAATAATGTATTGGCGATGAAGAATATATCATACCTTAACAAGTATAGAATTAAATTCCGAGGTTTATAAAACCATGTGTTTACTTCATATAAGTTATGGCGTTTTGCTTGAGTGGTTATGAATATCTAGGATTTTCAAAACGAACTAGGAAAGTAAGAAACATGATGTACGTGATCGTGTCTGAACTTTCATATTGCATGAAATATACAATGAAAGAAAAAATTTTTTGAATCCAAAGAAATGCATTTCTCTAGCTCCTTTTCTTTAAGCCACGGAAATTATTTACCTAACTTTATTAAATATTGTTTAGAGGCAACAAACCCGTGCATTGCATAAAAGAAATAATTGCTTTAGGCGCCATTTTTCTCATACAAAGATATATTGCTTGACTTGGGAATGTGAGATTATTAACTCAAGGAATTGATTTCTTTAAAACAAATAACCTAATTCTCATTAATCTGGCATTGGAACTCAAAGAAATATTTATTTACATAGTTCAATGATTGCGCATCTTTTAATTAAGAAATATGGTATTTAAGTTAAATAATTCTTAGATGCGTGGACCAAATGCATAGTTTCTTTGAATCAAATAAATATTTAGAAAACTCAAAGGGATAATAATTAAGTTAAACAATTATTTATTTCGTACAATGAATTGGTACAATTATTCCAATACAACATTTCATTACTTGAATGAAGTAATTTATGTATATATGTATATGATTATATATGACTTTTGAGCTTGAAACATATTATATTCCGCGGAATCAATAATATTATTATTATATTATTAATAATATTATTTATCAGGCTTGCTATACAAATGTTATACAGAAAAAAATTATTGGTCGTTCATTATTTCAGCTTATTACTAAGATATATATATATTTTTTTTTTTCAGTCGCATCATTTATTGTATGCAAAGAATTTTGCGAAGGACCCATAACCTATAAACTATAGACATAATCGGTCCAACCGGTCCAAGTCTTTTTTTTAAATTTTGTTGTATTACGGACTATAAAAGAAATGAATTTTCAATGACTGAAATTCAGTAAGGCATACTTCTTAATTTTATGTAACGAAAGCCTTACATATTATTTCAGGTGGCCTTCAACTTACTTTCAGAACTGTATATTGAAAGTTAGGTGCATAGGTTATTTTATTCAAGGGCATGTTATACTCCGGTAAATCAGGTTCAGTTCCCCCGGGTTTTTGTCCACAAAAATTAAAAAAATTTTAAACTGAATTCGGAGTGGCTATAAAATAGTAAAATGGATGTCCGCGAACTCTTTTTTCAGGGATAATAACAAAAAAAACTTATTCTGCTAAATACAAATTTTCTGTATGTGCACTATTTTGAGGTTAGGAACGGTTTTCAGCACTCTGTCTTTCCGATAATGTAGGTCTCCGTTGTACCGATGCTGTCGATACATTACCAGCTAGGCTGGCTAGCTGCTAATGTAGATACATACATTTGAATTATTTGAAAACAGTTTTATTCATTTCTTTTCTTTTAATCTTGTGTGCACATAGGGATCGTTCATATATTACGTAAGCCGTTTTTCTTTTGTTTAAATAAAGACGAGAACAAAATTGCTGTGAAGCTGAGAAGGAAACAACGATATAAACAAGAGAAAAACGGCTTACGTAATACATGAACGACCCCATACAACTTTATCCAATATGTAACACACCCAGCATATGCTATTTGAGACATTTTTTTAAAGTTTAAGGTAATTTTTCTTGAAAAGTGGTTTCAATTAGTTTGCCAGTGATGTTCCGGAACAGTACATGGACATTTTATGAAAAATGTACATTTACATTTTATGAAAAATGTAATTATTATAAACAAATGGCATAAACAAATTCGCTGTTTGTGCAATTTTTGGAAGTTTGAGGTACTTTTTCTTGGAAATTTGTTTAAATTAGTTTGCCACTGATATTCCGGAACAGAACATGGACATTTTACGAAAAATGTAATTGTTATAAACAAGTGACATAAACAAATTTGCTGCTTTCCCATTTTTTAAAGTTTGAGGTACTTTTTCTGAATATTTTTTTTATTTGGTTTGCAAATGATTTTCCGGAATGATAAATTTACACTTCATGAAAAATGTGTTTGTTGTAAAGAAATTGCATGAACAAATTCGCTTTTTGTGCAATTTTTGGAAGTTTGAGGTACCTTTTCTTGGAAACTTGTTTCATTTAGTTTGCCAGTGATATTCCTATGTAGGACATTTACATTTTATAGAAAATTTAATTGTTCTAAAGAAACAGCATCAACAAATTCGCTGTTTGTGCAATCTTAGGAAGTTTGAGATACTTTTTTTTGGATATTTGTTTAAATTAGTTTGCCACTGATATTCCGAGTGTGTGCATACCCGGGGTAACCGGGGTATGCACACAAGGGTTAATCAAATTCCGTGAATAATCAGGAATATGGAATTTATCAAATGAAGGGTGTCACGGGATATCCATGCAATTGCCACTTTTTTTAAAACATTTCTTATTGGCTTCAAATTTCTGTAGAATTCCACCGTACATTCTGATGACAAAAATTGATATCTAGATTGTTGAAACAATTTTTATTTAAATATACGGGACAATTTTTTGCTCAATCCAATTGGTTATAGAGTATAAATATAAATTCTATACCTCTACAGATATACTTATAATTACTATAATACATCTATTAATTTTTGTGCTAATAGTTTTCCAATGAGTTGATAACAACAAAATGTATTTGAGGTCTTGAAAAATTGTCATATATTTTATCTCAAGAGTGTAAAAGAGTCAATTTAAAAAATGAAAACTTTAAATCATGGTTCTCTCGTGACACCCTTCAAATGAGTCACACACATGCAAAGTGTGACAGCTTGTTTTTCCATTCAAAAATTGTTTATCACATACATACAGTGTGATTTATTCTGCCTATGGCAATACACAGTATTTTAAATTCAAAGCGTTTGTGTTTTATAGGGGAAAGGTGTTCAAAGTTCTTCATTGTTTCCAATTTGTTGAAAAAAAAGTTCCCACTCATAAATTTTGCATCGTATTCAATAAATAAATACGTTCATATTCGATACTTTTTTTATTCCCTGTATACCTTTCCCCTAGACTTATTTCCTCCAGTCACACGCATGCAAAGTGTGACTGAAAACACTTTTCTGTCATAGTGAGCCTCAACCAACTTTAACCTAAAAAGATATTACAAAAATTTTTGTTTCGAACAATTATTCTTACATAGTATGCATATCTTTTGTGCAAATACATAGAATATTCGTGGAAGCGCTTTTTTCAAAATTAAAAATTTTGATTGAGCGAAAAAATGTTAATCAAAAACTTTTTTTATTTAGGGATTGTTAAAAACTAAATATAGGTTATTTAAAACTTATATTACTAGACTTTTTTGCAGAATTTTCTCCTGGTGGGAGCGCTTTTTTCATAGAAGAATTTTCATTCTTATTTTTGAAATTTCTGGATTTTAAATAAAATATACTTCTTTTTGCTTGAAAGGTAAGTATTCAAGTTGAAGGATCTTTTGGTTAAAGTTGGTTGAGGCTCACCGCACAATGCTGTGCAATTATTTTGCATGTTTCAGAAACGCTAAGAAAGTTTTAATTTTTCCAAATACTTTCTTCATGGCACATCATAGCATTGTATAGCATACCAACATTTTCATGAGTATTGTCCTCAGGGTTCTCAATATTTTGCCTCGCATGAGACATATGAACAAAATCTCCATGCAAAAGATGAGATCGGTGAACTTAATAGTTTCCGAGCTAGGCGTGTTCATTTTAAGTGAAAAAGGCTACATTTTCATGTTTTTGCATAGCAATGCTATGGTGCTATGATCATTATTTTCCTCTGGGTTCTTTTGCATATTTGCATATTTGGAACTTCATAATAGGTCCATAATAGGTTGTAAAATTAATATATATGTATATTAAAGTCGGTAAAACAGAGGGCATGGAAACAACAAGTTCTTTGGTGCCTTCAGAGATCTTGTCAAATATTAAAAAATGAAGTAATAACCTTAAATTCGACGACTAAATTCCTACTTACAAGTAAAGTGCAACGTACGGGTTGAATTTTTTCTAAAATTCGCTGTGAATTTTAGAATTTTAACGTGAGTACAGGTGCTTGGATGTTAGGTTGCTTAATTTTTTGTTAGTATATGAAATTTAATAAAATAGTCTCTTAATGGCGATTTCGTATACCTAGCTTTTAGATTTAATATACAAATGTTTATTAAATGTAGATTAAAATTGCAAAACAGTGCAAGTAAACCTAGACTTTTTGCGCTATTTGTGCTTAGGTGGCTAAGGAGGACGAGTCGAAAGGACTACATCATTATCTAATTTAATAGCAACACCTTGATGAGTGTTTGCATGAGACTATATTTCAAAATTAATTAATACTCGCTGCGTGATTTTCCTCCTTATAAACGGTCCATGGGGTGAAATAAGTGGTCCAAAGCTCAGGGATCAGAAATTTGCCTGGAAAATATTGGAATTAAGTTAGATTTGAAATTATTTCCGGAAATATTTGAAATTCCTACAAATCTGTGGAAAAGTTCTCTGAAAACTGGTTCAACCTTCTGTTGAAAATTTAAAAAAATTATGGAATTATGCAACGGCCATACCACGCTGGAAACACCAGTTCCCGTTAGATCACTGAAGTTAAGCAGTGTTGGGCGCGGTTAGTACTTGGATGGGTGACCGTCTGATACTACTGCGTTGCTGTTGGCGGTCGTGGGTGTGGTGAGCCCACACTTGTAGAGTTATTTACTACAAGAAACTATCCACCTAGAAACACTACCCGAATCGGGTAGTGTCACGCTTACCCCTTGAGGCTCGCCGAAAGGGAAATGGCTTAATGGTATATATATATATATATAT
>CAKNYM010043532.1:34865-47038 GCA_932195095.1 Andricus curvator
ACTTGACCGAAGCACACGCAAGATGATAACAATCCATCGAAGTCATCCTAGATCTTCCGTACCTCGCATATACCTCCCTCGAGATAAAGGGGGTAGAGGCTTGCTGAGCTTAGAATGTCTTCATCGCAGAACGGTTCTGGCTACAGCCTGCTCAGTTCTAAATAGCACAGCTTTTCTTATGCGACTCGTACATCAACATGAAGTCGTCAATGCTGCGGCTTTTCTATACCGAGCCGCAGATAGGGCCGCAGAGGAGCTTGGCCTCCCATTTAATTCCAGCGAAACTACACATGGCCTAGCATCACTAACACCTTTGGTGCTCACAAGTCGTGTACAGGAAGCAGAACATACGCTTCTACTGAGAGAAAATGCTGACAAGCCCCTCCATGGTAAATTCTACGGCATTATACGTAGAGAAGAGCTCTCGATGGGTCTGTCCAACATGTTTTTCAAGTTTGCTGGATGAAAATCGGAGACTGAGGGATTTCTTTTTGCCTGTCAAGACGGCGTCATGGACACCTTAGTTTACCGCGAGCGCATAATGAATATACCTATAGGCGATACCAACTGCCGACCGTGCAAGCAAGAGCCAGAAACACTTGGACATTTTCTCAGTGGATGCTCAAAATATGCACGATACGGGTACAAAGAGAGACACAAGGCGGCTCTAAAAGTATTATATTACCATCTTAGGCACTTCTATGGTGTTGATCTGTTGCCCGTCTTGCCATACGCCCAGGGGGATTTGGAGTCCGTCGTGGAGAATGATCAGTGTAAGATCTACTGGAATTTCTCATTCTCCACCACTCAACGTATCAGTGCTACGCAGCCTGATATTGTCCTCCAAGATCTGAAGAACAAGATCATTTACGTGATTGAATTCTCGGCACCAGCCGATGGTAATATCACGGCAAAGGAGGAAGAGAAACGGGCGAAATATCAAGCACTTCTTTTCGAGCTGAGCAGGCTCTACCAAGGCTTCAAAGTCCATCTTGTAGTTCGGCTGTCGGTCGCTGTGTAAGGATAACAGCCGTAAAGACAAACTGCAAACTACACCATGCTCCTAATTTTGTACCCACAAAACATCATCGCAGAAGATTTCAGAGATTGTATTATATTAACTTATAACATCCTCATCTCACCAGTCGCTTGACTTAGTCCGTGGCTATGGTGACAACCGGATTCACCCGAGAACAAGTTGAACAAAATAATAATAATAATAATAAATAATAAAAAAATAGTGATGCCAGATAGTTGCGGTTTTTTCTGAAATTTTTTACTTCATACTTTTTTACTTAAATTTTTTTTTCTTTAAACTTCTATAAGTTTTGACTTTGAAATGTTTTGCCAATTTTTTTGAACTTGTGCTTTGGTAATGAAGATATCTTGTAAGTTGCAAATATATATTGCAAATATTCTAAAATATATTGAAATCAATAAAAAAGTTTTAAAATCTTTTTTTTTTATTTCTGTGAACTCTTTTAATATGTTAAAATATTATAAAATTAATGTAAATATTTAAAATTATTTGTAATATTTGAAATTAATTTATATCATTATGAATAGTTTGAAACAATTTATAATCTGTTGAAATTCTTTGAAATATTTTTAATTGTATGGAAATATTCTGAAACAATTTAACATTTCTTGAAATTGTAAAAATTATGTTAAATGCCATTTACATTTTTTTTATTTTTATAAAATATTTTGAATCTTCTGAAATATTCTGAAATCAATTAAAATTCTTTAAAAATTATTCATATTACTTGAAATCACTTAAAGCTTTTCGATATAATTTTGAATTCTTTCAAGGTTATTTAATTTATTGAAATCTATCTCATTCTTTTATATAGGGTAAAATAACCAATCGTCAATGTAATAATCAACTTTGATTATTCTCTTTCTTCTAAAGGAAAATCAGATAACTTTCAAACTTGTATGTCTTAATGGAAAATTTATCAATCTTAAATTTCTTCATGTATTTTTATACATAAATTAAAAAATGTATATAAAAAGAACGATATAAATATAATTTATCAAAAATACCATTTCTCGATGTATATTTTCCAATCTCTCCAATGCTATAGACACATTTTTTGATGGTCTTGTGCAAATTGACAATTTAATAAAAAAATTACACTGAAGCATACTTAAGTATTTGGATGACATTATAGAATGAAGTATAGTGTAACACTTTTCCCAGCCTCACGGAACCTAAGCTGGGGGCAACGCTATCCAGTGGCCGCAACAACGCAGGAACAGAATAAGTAATTTTAAGTTTACACTTACTGTGTTGTCAGGCACCAGACAGCTCTTCGGCGTCACTCCAAAATGTTAACGAAATTTAAACTAATTGATTTTTAACGAAGATATTTTTTGGGAGAGGGATTCATGGGGGCGAGAAAAGTACTTCGAAATTTACGTTTTGTATAAAATTAGTAACTATAGAAAGTTTAATGACCATAAACATGAATTGATACAGAAAAATAAAATGAAGATGAAAGGGGTTTAGACCCGAACCATGGTTTAAACAAAGACTGAAAAATCCGGTTAATTCACACTTAAGTATAGCTTATTATCCCAGAAACAAAAATACACTAAAACGCTTAATCCTAACATAACAAATGACTTTTGCTAAACTAATAGGTCTACCGCACCAAACATGGTGTCTGCCTGTGTAAAAATGTTTTTCCTGAATCTTTGTACATTCCTTTAAATCTACCTCAATGACATAATTTTTCTCTACAAAACTCAACACATTATACTCACATAAACCCAAAAAGCTAAAAAGGCAGCAAAGGAAAGACGCCTACCTCGATCCTTGGATCCCGATTTCCTTCTTCATGAAGAGGTGATGCCGGTTCGGCAAAAAATCAAAATGGACTCGTCCAAGTGGCAAGCAAACAATTCACAATCGTTCCTCTACTCACGACAGGTCGATGGCCGACACGAAACTGCGCTCCTGCGTCCTCTCCAGTTGCCAGTTCCTTCCTGCTCGCGCCTAATTCTCTGTCCAATCGGTGCTGCCCTCACAAGCTCGATTTCCGGGACTCAAGTCGATGGAATTCGGACCGTTCCGGTATGTGGAATGCCGGCCGGCACAAGATGGATGCTCCCATGTGTTTTGACAGGTATCAGGTCCGGCATGGCCTGATGTTTTAACAATAATCCTTCTGGCTGAGATTATTTTGGAAGTCAATATTTATATCCGGATGGACCCCACAATAGTATGTAGTGTGACACGACCGTGGGTGAGTGTGGTCAGCTTGGCCAAGTGAGGTGGTGCGGGTGGCATAGTGCGTGTTGAGGGTGTTTGGAGTTGGTGGCAGTGTTTTTCTCTGCCGGATTTTCTTCATAAATAATTGAACTCGGCCATTCCATGGATCGCTGTAGGATGTCCGACTCCACTTTAACTTACAACTCCAGGTATCTAATCCAACCTTCTAGGCAATTATCCTTTACATAAGTTTCATTTTAACTTTCCTAATCTAATGGCTATCTTCGTCCTATTGTTCTCCAAAATTAACAAAATAAATTCGCTCTCATTCAAGTAAACAAAAGAATAATTCGCTTTCATTCATATAACTTATGTTATAATATGATCTTATCTCTAGATTTGAGCTCGTGCCGGCCATGGGAATAATCGCGGTCAAATGTTTAGTTTTGTAATTCTCAACAGCTGGGGAGGATCCATAACGGGTGACTAGGCACCACGTTACAATAGTGAATGACAAATAATAACTAACAATACCACTTAAATTTTAGAAGGCTAGTAATTATAGAATGAAATAAGAAATATTAAATACGTAGTTGAAATTTAAACAATTAAATTATTAATTCTCTATTTCATAAACTCACAAAATCTATGAATTAATATATATTTGAAATATAATAATCATTAGATATAATCATTTATTTTAACTCAAATGTAACCTATAATAACTTCCTCTGGTAATTCATAATAATGGACAACTGGTTTATAAACGAAAATATCGAAGGCACCATTTTTTTTCGAGTTTTTTTTCGATCTTTGAATAAATTTTTTCCCAATTATCCAATGTTTTATTGAAATAAATAATAAATTCACTATTTTCAGATAATCTATTTATTTAAAAAAACGCTTGTTTCTTTCAAATCATTGTAATGACATACTATATATAATAAATCAATAAATATTGTTTAATAAAAAATATAATTATATTTTGTTTAAAAATGTCGACCTAACCAATGTTATATATTCACAAAATGGCGACTTTTATTAAAATTCATGATTGTCTTTATTTAAGATATTACATTGAAAATGAATTCTTCTTATAAAAATCTTGCTTTTTTTATTATTAATAAAAATTATTTTAAAAATGAATACATTATTTAAAGTTATTTATACAAAATTTAAGATTTACATTAGAATTTGAATGTCCCAAATAGTTTTGATAAGAATTTCATTATTATTTTTATTTTATTTAATACTTATTTTGAATTAATATTTTAAAAATTAAAATTTAATTTTTTTCTTTTTTTTATATAATTTTTATGTTACTAAAACTAGTTGCATAAAAAAAATCAAAAATATTTTTATTTTGATCTCAAATTAATACAAATTACTGTTGTCTTTATAATTTTTGCAAAATGAATTATTATGCTTTTATGATCTATGTTTTATTTTTTGATTTTAATTTCAAGTTCTAAAAATTTTTAAATGTGTCGTAATTAAAATTTTAAGAAAAATTTTAATTATTTTTAAATATTTCAAAAGAAGATTTTCGACGTTTTTATATTTTGAAATACCGACAATCAAAATTGTATTTGGCATGTTTGAGTAATGGGTGATTTGTAAGGGTAGTTAAACCCCTTAACAAATAAAAATTTCGAAAACTTCTTTCGACGAAATATCATTTTTTGTCCTCCTAAATCATTTAGGCCAAACAAAATTCGGTAAAAAAATCTTTAATTTCGTTTATATGAACGTTTGTAACTTCAAGTACATAAATATGTCAAAAATATTTCAAATGTGTCTTTTGCAAAGATTTTGAATAAATTAAAAATCCGAGAAAAATACTCTCCTTATTTTATAGAAGAAAATGTATACAGACCATTTTGGAGGTTAGTCCGCCGGCTTTTCTGCAGTTAAATAAACACTTTGACTTCTGGATTGTCCTCATCTTGTACATATTTTTAGATGTGTCCCTCTGAAAGAAAAAAAAACACAGCACGAAACAACACTGTACGAAACTGAGTTTGTTTTGATAACACGAGACGTCATGCCCGGCAATCGGGCGCTTGTGTGCCCCTCGGTAATCCTCGTAGTCCGCGTGCATCGACATTCCGAGCCGTAACTTGCGTTTCTCGCGCCCGGGACGATTTACAAATTTTGCGCTCCCATTCACACAGAGCAAATAGTGCAGCGTGTCAATTTTGGAAAATGTCAAGGTTGTAATCGTTATAAATTTTTTGAAACTTTAGACTAGTTTTACGAATTTACAGTAAGAGAATACAATAAAATATTAATTGTAAGTTCAGTGCTACACCGTGCAGTACTGCGCATAAGGCCCTTCATAGGCTGCCGATCGCGCGCTTATTTGAAATGTTACAAAATACAATTTTTTATTTATTATTAATACTTGGAAATAATTATATTGTAATATGTTCAAGTGGTACGTGCATGGTTTTCAATATATCCTGAAAAAATATCGATTTTCAATTCAAAGAACTTCATTTTTAACCACAAAAAATTATATTCAAGAAAATAGTTTCATTTTAAAACTAAAACTGGAACAGTTAAGTTTCCGGTTAAAAAAATTAATTTTCAAGAAAAAAGAAAAAGATTTTGCATCGATGAGGTAGAATTTGATCAAAGATTGGAATTTTTAACATAATAGTTCAGTTTTCATACAAGAAGATGTGATTACAAGACAGAATCTTAATTTTCTACAACAAAATTTCACCTGCAATGAAATAGTTAAATTTTCAATTCAGAAAATTGATTTTTAACAAAAATAAATTTGTACCTAAAATTGAAATAGTTCAATATTCAATTACAAAAATTAATTTTTTACAAACAAAAAAAAAACAAATTTCAAGAAAGCAGTGAAATTTTAAACTAAGCCTGAATTAGTCAAACCGGTTAATAACATTAATTTTGAACCAAAAAAAAAAAAAGGAAATCTGTTATCAGAACAGTTATATTTTCAACCTAAGTAGACAAGTTCTGAACGAAACAGTTGCATTTTTAACAAACAAAAAATGACTAATGAATCGTCAGACCACTGAAGTTAAGCAGCGTTGGGCGCAGTTAGTACTTGGATGGGTGACCATTCGAGAATACTGCGTGCTCTTGGCACATCGTGGGTGTGGTGAGCCCACACTTGTAGTTATTTACAACCAGAAACTATCCACCTAGAAACACGACCGAATCGGGTAGTGTCACGCCTACCCTGAAAGGAAAATGGCTTAATGGTATACTTACGTGAATGACACGTGAATTACTTTAAGTATTGATGGAAAAATCTTGATTAAAAGAGAACTACTTCGGTTACACACCTGATCATAAATGGCTCACAAGTAGATTACTGTACATCAACCCGAATTACAAGTGAATTACGCTGGATTACATTGAATTACTTCGAAGTAATGGAACAAGTGTGGATTACAAGTGGATTATTCTTAATTATTTGAAGAAGTGCAGATTACAAGTGGATTACCTGTATTACGCCGGATTACCATTTCGGATAACTGAGTAGTGCAGTAGATTACCAGAGATGTTTTTTGAAACAACGTAAAAGCTACTTTGCAGAAATATGCGACTCTTAATTCTTCTATTTCCGTCATTTTGGATCCGCCATGTTTTTGCTCGCATTATTTACTACGGATTCGTCATCTAAAACTAAATCGAAAGTTTTTTTTTAAGCAAACGCGTCCGAGGAACCAGTTTTAGCCGAATTTAAAAGGATGATCTTATTCAACTTTGTTGCGATTGCGTCCAAATGTAGGCCTGCATGATTTGAAATAGATTCGTTCCATAGAGACTTGTAAAATTCATGTTTGTTGATGGTTACTTAAAGATTTTAATTTTTCGTTCAATTTGAAAGTGAAACATTTTGTTATAACAACATTTGTAATTGCAATTTCAAAATTTTGGAATATTTAGGAACCACTTCTGTTTTTAAATTGCGTTCCTATAGTGAGACTCACTAAAACTTCGTAATTACACTTTTCTCAGGATTTTTGTATGTAAATATGTTAGCATTCTAGCCCGAAAAAGCTGCAGGTTTTTTTTAATCACGTCTGAACGTGAATTTCGATGTATAAAAATTAACCTTTATTGTTTCGAAACCTAGTGCCGTGCATGAAAATTCATTTTTGGTAACGTTTTGTGCCTCTTCTGAAAAATTGTCAAAATGGTGCTTGCGCCCTCTTGGAGAGCCATCCTTTAATTGTAGTTTTACAGTATATTTATACCATTTCATCTTTTTGCAATTTTTTAACTGTGTAATTTAAATTATAAACTATCGTAGGATCATCTTAGAAGTAAATCTCAGAAGTCCGGGAGATACTGATGGATGAGATAAACGGGCCACTGGTGCTAAACTTCAGCATAAATTTTTTCACTCGTTTATTTTTATTTAAAATGAAGTTCCGCCGACTTTTAATATTACAGCAAATAATATGTGTGTATAATTAATATGCGTTGGATAATATAAGCTGCATCAGTATTATATAATTATTTATATATATGTTAAAAACTATATAATAAATTGAATTTTCGCTACAAATTCGCTAATCTTCATTGATTCTTTATCATAATTTTTTGGTACAGTTGGTGAATTTCAAAGCACAGTATTTTTCAGGAACCTTAACGTCTTTCATTTAAGATTTTTGATCATTTAAAAATCTTGAAAAAAACCTATTCGATTCCCTGAAAAATTATACTTGCTTTGAAATTCACTAACTGTGCCGTATACATTTTTTTGCGTTACTGAAATTTCAAATACATGTAGTTGAAACTTCAACTGCATGGTTGAAATTTCAATTACAAGTGTGGTTGATTTTTCATTTAAAAGTAGTTGAAATTTCAACAAAGGTAATTGTATAAAACTTGAACCACATGTGGTGGAAAATTCAACCAGATATTTCTAACAGTGTAGGCTAGTAAGAAACATGATGTATATGATCAGGTCTCAACTTTCATATTAAATTAAGTATATATAGGTTACTATCGGGTCCAAATTATACATATCGGGAGCTTTGAATTACTCGCAGTGAGTGGTTTCCCAACAACACAAAATATGGCAGCATCATTAGTCATATTCCGTGCTGTTTGGTTTACTGGTAGGACCACCAAGTGGTAATTTACGTCCATGATTAAAATAAAAAAAGAACCTGTTAATAACAAGCCCTACTCTATTTCTATCTACCTCTTAATCTATCATTTTAAATGAGTATATAAGGGTTTACATTGGGTTCAATTTGTTTACGTAAAGGATTTTATAGGGTACCGTCTCTTAGTCGATGTAAATACTTCGAGGTAGATGCCTAATTTTTGATTTAGCATGCCGAAGAGAAAACTTCGGCAACAGCCTGGTTGAATTTCAAAAATATTAGGCTAGGAGTGAGTCGAAACCAAAAAATTTTGGAATTCGAAATCGCTACATCGCCAATAAGTAGCGTATTGGGATCCCTAAAAAATTATAATTAATTTGGAATCGATAGACATATACCTTGGGTACCTGCGCTAGATGAAAATGTTTAACCAAATATCTTGTTTGCAGAGTTTTTGAATTTTCTTGAGTTTTAATTTTTTCACAAGCCTGGAGGTAAAAAAAGTTCCCTTTTTTGCTGATTTAAATTTATCATTTGTGCCAGGGTAAATTTTGACTTACCTGTCACTTAAATTTTGAACTCCTGATTCAGGAGTTTAAAAATAACATTTTGTTTAAACTAAATCCTTCGACCAAGAGCGGAAGTCACCTCGGCCAAGAGCGTTAATCAGAAATTGTAATTCATAATTATTCACCTTCCTATAATTGTATGATTCCATGTTAATTAACCTCCACCTGTCAAATCCGAGATCAACGACAACAACAACATGGTAGTCAGAGAGCGATCGTTGCATCAAAGGTCCACCAGTACTTACTAACGCACCCTGGATAAAGTACCTATCACCAACCGTATTCCAAGCGTCCCACGTCCCCATGCTAACCGGCCTCAATCCAAAATGGCGGGCCACGAACACCCCGTATAATTAGCACCGTACATGGCCGTCAACCCCACTAATCTTTCAGCGCCATGTCATCGAGGCGTGACGTCACGAAGAACTCACCGTCAACAATAATACCACGGAAGCCAGGGGTGGGTAGAGACCGCAGAGGTTTCTTAGGAGTTATTTAACGCATCCTGAGTAAAGGACCCGCAGCCAATCATGGCCTTGCCATTCTACGCCACCATCTTCTCGATCGCAGTACAAGATGGCGGGCCTCGAATATTCAGTAGTTGGTCTCACTTCTGGTCGCCATCTTTCACTATCCTCACTACGCCACATGCCCGAAGCAGACGTCACAATACCAGTTAACGACTTCATGACAACCAGGGCTGAGTAGCCACGTCAGAGGATCACCGGGGTTCTGGTACGCTGGAATGGTTACTTGGGTGACGCCATATTGAGGGAAATTACGACCACTGACCGGAAACTTGACAAGAACAGTCTCAACGTTCATTGGGTGGACCATCAATTGGGCTTCAACTTCAAGATCCGACCATGCAGGGAACGACTACCGAGCAATGTGCACTGAAAATTGTAAATTCGGTAACTCACGAATATTGTTAACATAGAATTTAGCTAAGGTTATGTCTCCATGAAGCCTTTCATCTAGCACTAAATTATTCAAGTACCTATGAAAGATTTCATGAGACAAAAAGTTCGAAATGCGCGAAAAGTCTCATTAAAGCATATGCGCATGCGCGCTCGCGTCTGGTCGAGGTTAGGTTATTGTCGCGTCACATCATAGTTATTATAAATTCAGAAACCTAGGTCCACGTACATTTAGTTATTTCACCTCACGCGATGTTCCGTTCACATTTTATTTTTGAATTTTCCCGCCAAACCGAAGTCGGAAACTTTCCAAGACTCATGAAACCTTCTTTTGTTAAGATTCATGAATCTTGGGATCTAGTTTTAGAGTAAGAATTTGTTTGTAACGAATTTGTACGTTATTTGTAATCGATTACCGGAAATAGTTCTTAGTTTTAGTTAGTAACAGTTTAGTTCACAGTCCCTCTACTAGGCGCTGTAGTTTGAAACTCGGTAAACGTCGATTTCCTATGTAAGTTTTAGGGTTTAGCGTAGAAATCGTGATTTTAGTTATGCCAATAGGATTTATGTTAATGTTTCGCGAATATTGTCATGGAATATTGTCACACCTTTAGGCAACGATAAAATTTTAGTTTATAGTTCTACCGGTAGTTGCGCTAGACTTAAGGTTTCTGAACACGCCTGCATGCGAGCACCCTTCGAGTTCACGGTCTTGGTGCGTCGCATGAAATCTGTCACTTTCGTTCTTGGTCTTAAAATGGCGAGACGTGCCACGTTTTCATCTTGATCATTATCCACGATCTTTCAGGAACGCTAATTTAGAATCGATAAATTCGATTTGGAATATATATTGAATTCTGGTTATTTTTTTTTGAATTGGATTTTAAAAGTGGATCTACCGGGAAAGTAAGGATGTCGAAGGTAAACTTTTTTTTTATTCTCGGCAAGCGACGCAATGGGGAGATTGTAGCCAGAATTGTGGGCTTACTTTGATCCAACCCATTGCCTCGTTTGACCCTCCTTAAGTGCTCTCTCGTCTTATTTTTAAGCGTTAATTTTCTTTTGTGATTTTTATTTCCCTCGGATTTTTTTTTATTCTTGTGTCCGCTATTTGTTCGATGACCTCGTGAACGGGATTTTTGGCCTATGGCCGCGTGGCTATGTTAAATGCACAACTTCCGTTCCTAGAGTTTGAGTTAGTGCACGCGTTAGAGATTAAAGAGTAATTGTTCAAATGGAAAATCTCATTTCCTTCTTTATTTTGTTGAATAAATACGAGATAACTAAGATTTTGTGAAGATTTGGCCGTTGAGATATACAAGAACCACCTCCGAGATTCCTTGCTCCGTTAGTTTCCTTTTTTTTTTAGGTTTCAGGTTTCCTATTTTTCTCTTATGTTTAAAATTTTGTATTTTGTCTTTGAGAATTTTTGCCGGGTCACAATTTATTACCTTCGCTATAGGGGCCTGGCTGGCGCCCAGTTGCTATAAACCATACAGGTGTACCCATGTATATACGTATACGGATACGTATATATGTGTATGCAATAAACGCAAATTAAACTGCCATTGACAGGTGGATATAAACCACTCTCGCACATTGTTTAAGTGATCATTCTCTTCAAAATTTTTCAGTTACAAAAATATACGAGGAACAAATTACTAAGACAGAGGAATAAAAATTAAAGATACAGCGTATATTCAAAATTTCGATTTTGGTATTCAATGAAAATATCTTAATAGCTTGTGTGTTAAACATTTTTCATATCATTTGTGAGATTTTTGAGAATAGAAAACACTAGGAAAAAATTGACAAGACCTAGGAGTCAAAATTAGAACTACAGCCAATTTTAAAAATTTGAAATTTTGTTTTTAATAGAACTACTCCTTTCATTTGTGGTTTGAAAGTTTTTGTAAACAACTGTGGAATTTTTAGCAGAAAAATATACCCGAAAAACGAAACAGCCGCCTCTAATTCCGGCACAGCCGCCTCAAATTCCGGCACAGCCGCCTCGAATTCCGGCACAACCGCCACTGCAGCTAATACTGACCCCACCGCTCCCACCAAGATGGGTGTACGAATGGATGCCACAGGATTTTGTGGGGCCCGCATCTACGCCTACGGCTCTGGAGGAGCTGCAACGGCAACTTCTACTGCAACGGCTCCTTCTCCAGCATCAAACCATTGAGCAGCTCCAGAGGCAGCATGTGTGGCCGCAACCGCAGCTGTACGTGCCGCCACACTGCATGTACAGCCTGCCGCCTACAGGGCCGCAGTACCTTCAGCCTCCAGTGCCGCAGTACCTTCCGGGACAATTCGGCCTGCCCAACGTGGCTTACCTGCCCTCGCAGGAGGGGGAAGCGCA
>CAKNYM010043535.1:0-34024 GCA_932195095.1 Andricus curvator
CGTACCACAAAAACGTATTGCAGTAATAGAAGGCAATGTAGATCAAGCGGAAAATAGAAAAAGGAAGTCCCTTTCTTCAGTCCAATGTTTCAATTGTGAGGAGTTTGGGCATTATAAGCGTAATTGTCCTAAGAAAAAAACAGTTAATAATGACGAGAATTTTAAACAAAACCAGGACAAAAATTATTGCACCTATTGCGAATTAAAGAACCACGTGATCAGTCAATGTAGATTAAAACAGAGACATGACAGGGAACGCCAAAATAAAAAGGGTCGCTTCACGAACCAAAATGATTTAAACTCCCAACAGGGGCGTCACAACCAGACACCGACGCCCCAGAACCCAAATTACTGCCCTGTAGACGCGTCGTACTCAGCATCGAGTCCGACAAATGTAGGTCAAACCCAACAATAAAACTACAAGATAATAGTTTTCATAGGGGTAAAGCCTCTTTTATGATTGACACTGGGTCCGATTTAAACTTGATTAAGGAATATTGTGTTGATTCGCGAACTTGGGTTAATTCAGGTAGAATTTACAATCTCGTTGGAATTTCCTCCGATATGATCCCTACTCAAGGTGAAATCAAAACCTTCATCAATGGAATCGAAACGCATTTTCATTTAGTACAAATAATTTCCCAATTCCTCAAAATGGCATTTTGGGAATGGAATTTTTAAAACAACAGGGCGCCATCCTGTCAGTTGCGGGTATTGACATTCACTTGGGAGGTAAAGAATTACCCTCAGTAAAATATAAAACAATTTGTCTTCCCGCTAGGTCAAAAGTTCTAGTTGAAGTTCCTCTCAAGGAAAATAATCTGGTAGAGGGATATATTCGGAAAATTGACGCAGGCCCTAATGTCTACATAGGCGAGACTGTAGTCACGAGGAGTGGGGATACAGCAAGGTGCTTCGCCACTAACAGTAGCTCCAGTGACGTACACCTTACCCTCGCACCTGTCGATTTAGAAGAGTGTACTGTGTTACCAGTCATTCTCCAAATACGAAAGAAGGACAGAAGGAACGAGCAACGAGATTCGCTCTTCTTCTAAAGATCCTTCAACTTGACGATCTCAATGAAGACGAAAAGTTGAGCTTATTCGAAATCCTAGGTGATTATTTATACCAATTCCACCTCCCCAGAGACAAATTGGGCGCCACCACAGTATGATATATCTCAATTTTTCAATGACCATCGTTTTAATCCTCAAGCGTGGTTTGCGATTTGAGCTTTCCGTTTTCCGAAAATAAGTCGGCCAACTTATCCTCGGAGGTTGGATCTTTCAAATATCAAGCTCACGTTTTCCGCGAATTTATTTCAACTTTCTTTTATTTTAAATAAAAGTTGGGTTTGACTTTTTCGGTTGCTAGCCAGGAATTCTACAATGAGTTTGTTTTAGAAACAGGATTGTCAAATGTTTTATGTTCCGCGTGATTCAGCGTAGGCTTCAACTGTCTCGACGGTTGCGAATCGTAAGATCGTCAGGAGCTAGACAGTTGCTTTTCGAGCGAGAAGCGGATCGGATCTGAGATAACGATTTTCACGCCGGCTAATCATTCGATTAGAGTTGTACATCGAACGTATTAATTAAATTCAGTTTTTTCACTTCTTAAAATCCGACTCTTTTTATTTCCATTAGTTTTTTTTAAAATATTTTTCTTCATCAATCATTAACTTCCAGTTTGAGTTTCTAACGTCCAACCAATATTTCAAGAAGTCATCCAGGATCCAGAATCTTCCAGCTTCGATGGTGTCGGAGGTTGTCCATCAGCGATCGAGGTTAGTGAGGAAGTGTCCGTCGGATTTTCGTTAATTATTCTGACCTTGTCGGAAAATCTCGCGGACGAGTCACATCTCGTCCCTCGGTAGTGCGTGGCGCGATCGTGATTTCTCCCTCGTTCGTTCGCTTGGGATCGGCGGTTGCCAGTCACCGGACTGTCGACCGAACGACCTAAGAAAGGGCTTGATTCGGGAGTTATTACCGAGAGGTTGTGACTTTGGATCGAGTCTCTCGCGTTTTCTTCGTTCGGTTTCTTTCGGGTCGCGATTTTTATTTTCTATTTTTGTTTTATTCATTCATTTTTTCATGTACTCGTTCAACCAATCGATACGCTCCGGTGATCGGAATCCCGTGTGGCGGCAGCAGTATTTTCGGCCCGGTTCATTCACGCCTTCTGTCCCTTATTTCCCACCGGTAGGTCCATCCTTTCTTTCTGCATCCGCTTTCCGTGACCACGAAGTCGTTAAATTCCGGTACCGCTTCTCCACTCAGGCTACCGTCTCCGCGCCCGGTTACCGCCGGTGACCCGCAGTATCCCGATTGCTGGTTAGATGCTCTCGGTCCGGAATACGACCCGGAAAGTCCAGCTTTTTATTCGGTCGGAATTCCGAAAGAGCGAATTCCGGAATTTCCACCGAGTTTCTCCCCTCTCGCTCCACTCCGCGTCCGTCTGGAAGCATTAACAATCCCGGCTCTAACCGAGCCCCCAACCGAAAATCTCCCCTCGGCGACGGAACTTTTTCGCAGGCTAGAAAGGAGTTTGGAAAGCCCGGACAGGGAGCTTTTGCTCATTCCCGTAGGAAGCTCACCCGTGAAGTTCTCCCCCTCGCCACGCAAGGTCTCGGTCAGGCGTGCCTTATCCTAATTAACAACATTTTTCCTCAATTTCTACAATTTTGATCCAAAGAAAGAATTCAAATTTTTTCACTATCATTGATAACCTAAAATCTTATCAAGTATTAGCGCATAAAATAATTACTACTGATAACAAGCCCGTTTTTCACCAAAATTACCGGTACCCTAATATTCTCAGAGACGAAATACGGAAACAGGTTGATGATCTTGTCACAAATGGCATAGTACAGTCATCAAACTCCCCGTATAATTCTCCCTTGTGGATTGTGCCTAAAAAACCCGATGCACAAGGGAATAAACGCTGGAGGATGGTCATTGACTATCGTGCATTGAATGAGAAAACGGTGGGGGATGCTTACCCCCTCCCCAAAATCACAGATATCCTCGACCAATTGGGTGGAGCCAAATATTTTTCCGTTCTAGATTTGGCCTCCGGATTTCACCAAATCCCGATGGATCCGGAATCGCGAGCAAAAACTGCATTTTCCACACCCTTTTCTCACCTGGAGTTCACTCGTCTACCATTTGGGCTGAAAACAGCCCCTTGCACCTTCCAAAGGCTGATGGACCGTGTCCTGTCTGGTCTTCAAGGTATCGAACTCTTCGTGTACATGGACGACATTGTTGTTTATGGAAAATCCTTAGAAGACCATGCGAGTAAACTCAAAGCTCTATTAGGTCGGTTAAAAGAAGCTGGATTGGCCCTTCAACCTGAAAAATGCCACTTTCTCAAAAAACAGATAACTTATCTAGGTCACGTTATTTCAGAGGATGGTGTTAAACCAGACCCTAGAAAAGTTGAATCTGTAAAAAATTTCCCAATCCCTAAGCGAAGAAAAAATATAATCAATGAAAATATATCTCAATTTTCTTCTGAAAGGGGGTGTGCCATTTAAATGGACAGACACCCAACAAACAGCCTTTGAGACTCTTCGTAACATAATATGTTCCGAACCCCTTCTCCAGTACCCTGATTTCTCAAAACCGTTCATCGTTACAACGGACGCATCTAATTATGCATTGGGGGCTATCTTGAGCCAAGGCGAAATCGGGCAGGATTTGCATATCGCTTATGCATCTCGCTCCTTAAACGATGCAGAAACCAGGTATTTTACCACCGAGAAGAAACTTCTCGCACTTGTCTTCGGTGTACAGCACTTTCGCCCATATCTTTATAGCAGGAAGTTCTTGCTGGTTACAGACCACCGTACCCTTGTTTGGTTGCACAATTTAAAGCATCCCAATTCCCGCTTAGGCCGCTGGAAAATCAAACTAAGCGAATATGATTATGACATTGTGTACAAGCCGGGAAAGGTAAATGCGAACGCTGACGCGCTCTCCCGAAATCCTTGTGATATGAAAAATGAAGGAAGCGAGACTTCCCGTCTTCCTCCCTCTGGCGTCTTGACAGGTACCAGACAGGACGCCGAGAGGATGGAATCCGGAAGTATTCTCTATAATGAAGACCTTAATAATTCAAAAAAATTAGAAAACTTAGTAGAGTACGTCTTTTTGAGTCGCGGTTTCCTCGATACAAGCGCGAAAGAAATTAGTTCTGATGAAGAGCCGGACTCGGAAAATTATGAGGCTGCTCCCGACTCAGATGAGGAGCACTTTCCCCAG
Organism: Andricus curvator; assembly: GCA_932195095.1. NCBI lineage: Eukaryota > Metazoa > Arthropoda > Insecta > Hymenoptera > Cynipidae > Andricus > Andricus curvator. Next base: position 4,263 of record CAKNYM010043535.1, read on the forward strand.
GCATGGCGTACCAAAGTAACTAGACCAAGGGTGCCGCTGGGAGATACTAGGGACCCCGTATCTGTGAACTGCCCCATCACCATGAATGGCGCACGAACTGTGGGGATGAGGCACTTGAACCCCGGAAATAATGACAGAATTAGTAATAATAAAAAACAGTTATTTGATGAACAGCAAGACTACAATATGGGGGTCGCGTCGACTGACCTAGCCAGACAAGGTCAGCCGGCCGTCGCCTCAAGGTGCGATGACATTTTCGCAGATTCGAGGGCAATCCCTGGTAGCAAAAATCAGGAACCCAGTTACGATACGCAGAACAGGCACCAAGTCCACTGCAAGCTTCGAGTGGGGAGAGGGGAGAGAGTGCCGGCGATGCTCGAGGTACGAGCGAAATGGTTGCGGAGGGGGGACGTGAAAGCTCGATAGAGCATGAATTTTCCCCAGTGCTTGTGGTCTTGGAATCATGTATATAGCAAAGATAAATTGCTTATGGGAAAAGGCCACATTGTCAACCTCAAATCGAGTGACTGCAATCTCAATTCACAGGTTAATAGGAAAAGGCCACATTGTCAACCTCATATCGAGTGACTGCAATCTCAATTCACAGGTTAATAGGGATTTGATTGTTGCAAATATGATTAGTGCTGATAATTTAAAAGCACAAAATCCACAAATAGGTCAAACAATTGTTTTCGCCCACAATGGTCGTTATATCTTCAACGTTGTTGTGAACGATAGGGGTAGTGATCGTCCTTATTTCAACAACGTCTCGCGCGGAATAATGTCATTGAAAGAGGCAATGATTCCTCTCAAGGTTGAATGCGTAAAATTTTCCAAGGTAGGAAATGGTTTAGATGAATTGTCATGGTCCTCAGTTGAACAAATAATCCAACAATATTTCGTAGGGAATAGACTTCGTGCATTCATTTGTTCAGGAGAAATTATCTTTCCAGAAAAATCCGATCGTGAGAAAATAATTAGGGAAGCCCACGCATCCACAGTAGGAGGAATCAAAGGTGTCTCAAAAACATATTGGAGAATACGGAGTGATTATTTTTGGAATAATCTCAAAACCGATGTTCAAAAATATGTGAAATACTGTAGGAAATGTCAGGAAAATAAATTAGTGAGAGTTAAAAATCGCCAACCGATGCAAATTACTGACACTCCCGCGCAACCCTTTGAAAAAACAAATCGACATAGTAGGACCTTTACCCGTTACCCCGCGCGGTAACAAATACATCCTAACGATTCAGGATAATTTCTCAAAATTTGCTGATGCTATATCTGTACCCCAAATAGACGCAACCACTATTGCCACAGCCCTGGCAGAGCAGTTTATTTCACTGTACGGTTGCCCCCGTATCATTCACACCGATAAATGAACCAATTTTACAAGCAATCTCATGAAAACCTTTTGCAAAATTTTCAAAATTGAACGAGTCACATCGACCGCGTTCCATCCCCAATCCCTAGGTTCATTAGAACGAAGCCACCAAACCTTGGTGGAGTATCTTCGACAATATGGCAATATGGCAATAAACAAAGCTGGGACGAATGGCTGCGTTTTGCCATTTTCTCATATAACGTCACAGTGCATGAAAGCGCCGGTTTCGCACCTCATACTCTCGTATTTGGTAAGGAAGCCAATATCCCAACCAGTTTTGCAAAAGAAGCCCCTCCCCTTACGTACGTTCAATACATGAATGATCTTTTTAGAAAACTTCATAATACTCATTCTGAAGCCGCTAAAAGAATTAACACTGCTGAAGAAAGATCAAAGAAATATTATGATCAAAAAGCGAACCCCGGAAACTTTAATGTAGGAGATCACGTTTACCTTCTAAGTGAACCCCGAAAAACGAAATTCGACAAATATTATGCAGGACCGTATGTTTTAGAAGAAATGGTCGGTAAGGTCAACGCACAAATACGTCTAGGACCAACAAAGACAAAGATAGTCCGCATTGATAAGTTAAAGTTCGCAGCCTTACCATTTAACCCAGAATTAATTTAAATAATAAGTATTCGCATAGTTATGTGGCAAGAAAGGTACACAGATATATATATATATATATATTATAAGTATTATTCATAATAATGTTTTACTAGGTAAACTAATTTTTACTGTTAAATTATAAGCTTTCAATATAAGTCCACATAGAGGTCTTAAATTCAATTTACAACAGTGTGGACGAACGTGCGCTGGTAGCACACGGAGTTCGAGAACCGCTACCCTCGGCCTATCTCTGTTTCTGCTAAGACCCATATAAAATTTTTGTTTGTAAATATAGAATTTAAATTGTAAATAGGCATGCAAATTTAATTTTATTATTATTTTATTTCTAGAACGCACCTACATAAAACTATACTACATTCACATGTAAATATAATTATAAATCAATTCACGTAAAGACAACATTAGATTTTATTAAATAATTAGATAATTTCAAATAATTTTCTATTTTTACCAACTTGAACAAAATTAAATAAGTAATAGCATTCTAGCTTAACTTCAATTAAAAAAAAAAAATTTTAACGAAAAAAAAATCTACCTTTCTGGCAACGCCTTTAAGAATTTAACATTTCATTATGATCATTATTGCGAAAAAGTAATTTCATGACTTTTTCTATTTTTATAAGGGCCATGGTGTAACGTGCTGCGACTCACGTTTGATTTTATTACGTAAAAACAGCGATTGTAGATATATACAATAACTACCTTACCGACCAGCGCGATTAATTTGAATTGATAGGAATTTGAAATAAACGCATTTATCGAGATATTTAGATTATTATAAGCGAATATTTAGGAACATAGAAAGAAAATATTAAATTCTTGAGAAATTCACTAAGTCTCTTTCTCACGGTGCGTCTTTGAAAATTCGAGAAATAAAGATCTATAGTTTACCGAAGCGAACCGTAGAAAATTAAAATATCCGGGCAAGTCACGTACAGCGTAAGAATAAACATCTGCAAGTTGTAAATTTGTGAAATTTGAAACAGACCACCCTCAATTTTAAAACCTTTCAACTTTCCCACGTAATAAAAATGACAGGAAATCTATTCAACTCAAAATTGGTGCCTGGTTCTTTTCAGAGTTCGGTCCTTGATTTTATAGCTTTTCCAAAAATCTCAGTTAACGTTTACAACCACTTAAAATACCGCTACTTGTTCAACCTATTGGAAAATAGATGTCTGCAAACTTTTTCACGACATTACATACCTTAGTAGCAACGTCTGCTCTGTATGACGGAGGCCAGAGTCTGGCTTAGTATCTGCCAGCCCTATCCGACTTCCAAGCTTTTGCATGGATGGCGTCCGTAATTATATACTTCCAAGTGGTAGTACCAAAAAGATCCGACAGAAAGCGCCACTACTGCCTCTACACAGTTTAACAGTATATGTTATGGGATAATAATGTGAATAACCAAAATAATGTTTTTTTTCACTACAAAATAAATGTTGAATCTATTACAATAGATTCATATACTTTCAATAATAATTTTTACGAAAAAAATCTGAGGAAATAGTGATAGCGATAGAGAAAATAGTTAAAAATACATATGGTTTTCCACACAGTGTCAAAGTATTATAAAGATTGAATTATTAATAATTAATAATAATGTAATTACCTGACGGAATAATGCACCTGGAAATATAATTTCAAAATTAATTTACATAATTAAAAAATCATTGATGGTTAGTAATATTAAGTGATATATGTTGTAATTAGACAAATAGCTGTAATTGTTTTTAAAAAGGTGTTTTAAATTTGTAGGTAGGAAAAATAATTTATTGGTGATAATCTTATTTTTGTTGATAAATAACATCGATAAAATTACTATATTATTTGCAACAATATTATAACTAATCAATCACATTGATAAAAAATTATAATTTTTTATGTTTCATTCTTTACCGTAGCAAGTGTGTAGTGAATTATCAATTCATTTTAAAATTAACAGCATTGTTTTAGATAGTAAAATCACATTCGAGAATCACATTGAACGAATCAATCACATTTTGAAAGTCGTATTCGTTGTAATAAATATAATATTTTACATTTAGTTTTTACATAACACATATTTTTAATAAATAATAGCAGTAAAATGCTATACTATTTTCAGTTATATAGCTAATAAATCACATTCTAATAGTCACTCGTCGTACTAAATATTAAATTATGACTAGTTTTAGTCTTCATATTCTTTGGGAAAATTCTCTCTAAAAACTGGATAAGCACTTAATTAAAGCTCTCAAAATTCAAAAATTAAATTTTTTTGAATTCTATCATTCAAAAAATAGTACAATCAATATTAAATTACTTTCATTGGACAAATAAAATTGCTTAAGACATTTATTCAGCAAAGTGTTTAGTTTGCTTAAGTTGTGCAAAGCTACCTTGTGTCGTTTTTAAAAAAAAAATTGTATTTTGAATGTTATTTTTTACGATTAAAACAAAAACTACGCGTCCTATCAAAAAATTATTGAGGACAAATTTAATGAGTTTTCATTCTTTTTTGGAAAAGCAACTTTTTTCTATTCATTTTTTTAATAAATGTCGTTTGTCTAAAAATTTAATTTTTTTATTGTGAATATTATTTTTTACGATTAAAACAAAAACTACGCATCCCATCAAGAAATGAATGGTACCAAATTTGTAGATATTTCTTGGGTGCATAATTTTTGTTTCTTCATATTTCTTCGTATCTTGTACAGTTGGATGGCAAAATGGAATTTTTGATTTTTTTTGTGACATCAAAATTTTAGTTACAGTTGGATTTTTTTACCAAACATTGTATTTTGCCAACAAAAAGATTGAGGAAAAAAATTATTATTATTTTTGTTCATATTAAACTGAATCTTCTAAATCAATGTTTTGACATTTCTTTGAGGTTAGAATAGAGTCGAATTCCATTTGCTCGTGAGAAAGAATTTAATTTAAATAATTTTTTACTATATTTTTGTGATAAATTTCTTCTCCTTAATATAGGCTGTGAATATTCATTTCACACTGCAAATTTCATTCGTGTTTTTTAAATGTAAAAAGGTAAACAATATACATACCGATGCCATAACATTGCCAGTAGGATCCTTCACTTCGCGCTTCCAAACTATATCCTCATATAAAAAATGCACTTCACAAACTAGCATCCCCGGTTTTAATATGTAATCTTTCCTCGGAATCGCCTTTTCCCATTCTAGTAGTCTATTTGCTTCAGATGGAACCGTAAAATGATGGCACTTTTCTTTATTAGGGACATCGTACCCCGAATCACAATTCGGTACGATACACCTGTGTCCAACCATTTTCAGTTTGCAAAAACTTCCACTAAGTATTTAGAAACAATATTGTACATGTCACATCACTTAACTATTGTCAATAAAAAATAATTTTAATACTAAATATTACAATTCAATAAGAGCCCATAACAGATACTGTTAAACTGTGTAGAGGCAGTAGTGGCGCTCTCTGTCGGTTTTTGTTTGGTACTACCACTTGGAAGTATATATTTACGGATATCATTTCATGGAGTCGGATAGGGCTGGTATCTGCTCCCTCTAGTCGACCGGACTGGCGGGAGAAATGATCAGACCAGACGAAAAACAGAATCTGGTGAATAAAGGAACCAGATTCTGGTATTTAGTTTACACACTAGTAATTAATGTAGAATATAAATAATGAAATTAAAAATCTAGCAATCGGAAATTTGAACGATTCACAAGTATGACCAAACATGCAAGCATGCAAGCTTATACGACAACAGGTTATGTTTTTAATATTTCAGTGTATCTCCTGGAATGTTGTGACGTCTCCGCAGTATATTTTCCCAGAAAAGGCTGAAATATAGTGTAAAACTATTACAGAAACCTATTTAATACCATTTTACGTTATTTTAATTTTGTCTGGTTTATATCATGACCAGTCTGGGCCAGGATCTGCTATTCCAGACTCTGGTGCCAGAACAGCACAGATTCTTCTTTTTCTGGCGCCCAGCTTGGGCCAGTCTGCAGTTATCTTGCTACTAGGGTATAAGAGAAAATAAATCTTTATACTTCTACATGTACGTGAGTTATTTGCTTTATGTAAGATTTCAATTTCACTTAACGTTTATCGAAGATGTTTACACATAAATCTGTCTTGGGTCGAAGTTTAGGACGCACGTGATGTTTTTTTTACTTGCGCGTGGCTAGACCTGATGTGAATTGGATCATGCTCAAAAGGGTCGCAGGTAAAACTTACTAGACGCCGCTAGATGAACTCTAGAAAAGGCGACGTCATAAAATTGCCCTAGACGTTCGCTAGAGGAGCAGAGTCTAGAAAGTATCTAGAAATAATCTAGATTTCCGGTAGGGAAGCGTTTGGCGGCGTGCTACGTCACATCAAGATGGCGGAATGGGCGCGAAAGAAATAGGAATTTTAAATGTTTTCTTTTTCAAATATAAATTCGAAAAAAAAGTTTTTTTTACTCTATGCTGGTATTATTAGTGATTTTATAGCATATAATTTAATATGCAAAAATAAAAAAAATTAGTGGATGACCCTATTTGCCTATTTGAATCTTCTGCGTCCATGAACTAAAACATGAACAGTGTATATACAAAGAAGTTATTTATTACATACAAATTTCCATTATTACTGCAAATATTAACCGATTTTCATAAAAAATTTTTCACTTTCTTCTATATAAATCAATTCTACTAATTCTAATTAAATTAATCCATGCTCTCATAATGTCAGTTTTTCTAACCGGCCTTAATCTCATAACAATGAAAGGGTCATTCGTTCCGGCTAATTCGACTCACTGCGTGATATCTGCCTCCTCTCGTTTGACAAGGGTCCACTGTTACGCGGCGAAAATTCAGACAGCTAACACTGAGCGTCACTGCTATTGTACTTACGTTGTCGATTATTAAACAAAATATAAACATTTTTTCGAAAAACCGGCTATGCGTGCTTCGAGATATTACTATGTATATGATGTATGCAAAAAATTAGACAAAAATATTCAACCGCGCAGCCTCAAAATTTAGAACCGATTACCCATTCTGATAAAGGGCCTTAAGAAACACGATTTGGAACGATTGAGATATCAGTTCTATCGTTCCCTACTAATACCAATTGATTATTTATAGAAGGGACTGCACGCCTATGGCGAGAATGGTGGAAAATAGCCAATAACCGCGGTCGGCTGTTCTCGGCTTTTAATTCATTCGCAGATGAGAGCGCTATATGCGGCAAATTGAGAAATTACTTGAGGACTACACTCATATCCAGATAGTGACCGTAAGTAGATATATTTCACGTTCGAAGAAAAAATATAACATGGGTGACTCATTTTTCAACTTAAAAGGTTTATTTTGGCCGTAAAATTCCGGGAATTTTTCCGGCTATATGCCCCTATACGTAACGCCATACCGGCCATAAGGGCCCTTTTCATGCGGAAGCCCACAAATGTGAAGAGTAAAATGTAAAAGAGTAAATAAATAAATTATAATACACATAATTAGATGTGGGCTATAAACTGTTGGATACTGTAAATATCCATACACACATGTGCACACTTAAAAGTAAATACATTCGCGCGCGCACTCATACAATACTATATCCTAAGAACTTTAGTGTGTTACCAATGCGTGATTTCAACTGTAGGATTTGAAGCGTTAAAGAAGTAACCAAAAAGGAGTTTCTACAATTATATTGTGAAGGTTCATTTCTAATTTTTATAGGTATTTTGTTCCAAAGACGATAACTACGAATAATAAAAGACCTTCACATTTTGCACGTACAGTGTGGCTGCCTTTTTTTAGTACTGTTTTCCTTTCACAGAATTTGGAATGGGTCGATTGATTTTTGTCAATAAAATGGAAATGGTCAAAAAGGAAATGCGGAGCTTTATTACTTAATAGGCTATACAGCAGGTTGCCCACAAAAATTGTCTTCTTTTGGCGACGTTAAGAAATCCTGATCTTTCTCTATGCTGGGTAATATGTTTACTTTTGGTGATGCTATAGATGAACCGAATGTAAGCGGGTGACGGACAACTGTGCACGGAGCCATTTGTGCACGTCTCGAATTTGGCGTGAACAGATGGGACACTCCCAACTGTGCACGTCGAAATGTCGACGTGTAGAGATGGAACCCTAGTAATGTTTACCGTGCACAGATGGGAGATTCCCAACTGTGCACGACGAAAATTAGACGTGCACAGATGGTACCCTAGCAACAGTTCACGTGCACAGATGGGAGACTCCTATCTGTGCACGTGCACAGATGGCACACTACCACCGGTTCACGTGCACAGGTAGGAGACTCCCAACTGTGCACGTCTCAATATACTGTGGACTTGCAACTTTAAAATCTGATCGTTTTATTTGAGACGTACACAGTTAGAAGGGTACCATTTGTGCACGTCGATTTTTAGACGTGCACAGATGGTACCCTAGCAATGGTCAACGTGCACAGATGGGAGACTCCCAACTGTGCACGACGAAAATTAGACGTGCACAGATTGTACCCTACCACCGGCCCACGTACACAGGAAGGAGACTCCCAACTGTGCACGTCTCAATATGCGAGGGGTACAACTGTGCCCGGAGCAACTGTGCACTTGCCGAACTGTGAACGTGCACAGATGGAACATTCCCAACTGTGCACGTTGACATTTAGATGTGTAGAGATGGTAATCAACTAACGTTTTACGTGCACAGATGGTACACTCCCAACTGTGCACGTGCACAGGTAGGAGACCCCCAACTATGCACGTCTCAACTGATCTGATAAGGTTGTCAACATACAAGTCCACGTGCACGCATGAAATACTCTTAACTGTGCCCCTGCACAGTTGGGAGTGTTCCACCTGTGCACGTTAAACTTTACTTGAGTACCATCTGTGCACATCTAAATGTCGACGTGTACAGTTGAGTGTCCCATCTATGCACGTGCACAGTTGTGCAAGTGTCCAACAACGTGCACAGTTGTACCACCAGTTATCGACGTGCAGAGTTTTACCCCTCACAAATTGAAACGTGCACAGTTGGGAGTCTCCCATCTGTGCACGTGGACTTGCAACTTTAAAATCTGATCGTTTCATTTGAGACGTGCACAGTTGGGAGGGTACCATTTGTGCACGTTGATTTTTAGACGTGCACAGATGGTACCCTACCAACGGTCAACGTGCACAGATGGGAGAATCCCAACTGTGCACATCGAAATTTAGACGTGCATAGATGGCATCCTAGCAACAGGTCACGTGCACAGATGAGAAACTCCCAACTGTGCACGTCGAAATTTAGACGTGCACAGATGGCCGGTGTACAGTTGCGCCTGTGGCCAACAACGTGCATAGTTGTACCATTGGCCACCGACGTGCAGAGATGGGCTCGTGCACAGTTGTACCCTTCCCAATGGAAGAATTAAACGTATACTAAAGCTTGGCATTCCGCTCATCAATAATATCGTCATATATCACACAGCCATAGTTAAAGAAAGGGAGGATGAGCATTTTATGTATTCTTTATTCCTGTTAAGCTGTTGGAGAACTCGCAAGGTTTTCCTCGAAATATTCGAAATTTGTTCATTCCAAGAAAGAGTGCGATTAAGAATATAGTCTAAGTCAAGGGTCTCCACAATCCACAGGTGCAGCCTGACCCAGGATCGACTGGCCATTTTCAGGATATACCAGTTTTTTTCGATGGTAAACTGAGAGAAGATGTATGGCCCCTTAAAAGAAAATATTAGTTGGAAGGGTTTGGTTCATAAACCTAAACCTCGAGGGCCCCATTTTTTTCTGCTGGGTAAGAAGCAACTCTTTGAGGCACTTCGACTCAGGTAAAGAATGGGGATCCTTCTTGACAATTCTGTGTCAAAGCTGAGTAGATCTGACCTATTGGCCCGGGATCGCTAGCAGATACAGGATCTACCTTTGGAGAACCCTGGCCTAAGTCTTTCACAGATTCCACAAAGAGGATGCTACGTCCATCAATCAAGAGAGGAGGTAGGGTTGCACTTGCTGCAAGTGCTGAAGAAGAAGAGGTCTTATCATTATAGCCATAGTTTTAGCAGGGTTGAGAGTGAGAACACTTGTCAAGGCTCACTGCACCACCAGATCGATATCCTCCTGTACATTTTGAAGTAAGCTTTTAAGAGTGGCAATAGGCCAGCAGAGGTAATGTTTAAAATCGTTAGCATATTTGTTGTAGTTGCAGTGTCGAAGTTCGCTACCCACGTCAGAGATATAAATATTAAATAGAGTGGGAAACTTAGGGACGTCACTCTTAACCTCCCCACAATCAGACCGCTCACCATTACTAATTTGTACTCTTTCATAACGATTACCGAGATAAAATTCAAACAATTTAACCACCATATTAGAAGGTTTAAGCGATTTGAGCCTAGTCAATAGAAAACGCCTTAGAAAAGTCAAAAAGAACAACCGTTATCTCCCTCATATCAATTGCCAGTTTTAAGTCCGAAGTTACTATGCCGTAAGTATACTATGCCTGGCCCGAAACCCGGATTGCATTGAGTCCATTAAATTGTTAGTTTCAAGGTGTGCCGTAACCTGTTGATGGACAATGCGCTCGAAAGGTTTAGACAAGGCACACAAGATGGATATAGGACGGAAGTTTTGGGAGAGGTAGGGCTAAACATTTGAGGATCCGGGCGAATAATCGCCTCTTTCTAGGTATCAGGAAATATAATAAATAAATAATAAAGTTGCATAATGCAATTGCAATATTATTAAATAATTAAAAGAATTTTGTAAAACACTTTTCACACTGTGTAAGGTAATATATGCATAAAATAACAACAGTTAAAAAAAAGATTCTTTATGCTATCCTTTATCATTCAATACATTGAACGTATCCTCCAATTCATTGAACCGTCACAGTTAAATTAACGCGAAATACGATTGCATCTCTTCTTAAAATTAGTTTATCATCTCGTGCTCATCTCTCACATATAGATGAAGTTAAATCTGAAACAAAAAATATCTTCAATGAGTCTTTGTAGCTGAATGTGAAATAGCGTGGAAGGCTATATTTCGGACATTATTAATAATTATAACTTATTATTCTCTAATATAATTTATTATTTGGCACAGTGATTTCAATTTTGGCGAACTTTCCTTCCGTTCCATTCTTCGCTTCCATTAGGGCCGTGCACTCATTGGTTACAGTTGACGCGTGACTAATTAGCACACTGCCCTAAGGTAAACGCAAAGAAAACTCGCCAACATTGAGATCACTGGTTTGGTCAAAGTTATGCGTGAATAACAATTTTTGAAACAAAATTAGGAATTTGAGGATCTGATTCCCCTGAATGTATTATTTTGCTAATATTGATGTGGATCCACACTTATGCCACGTCACTTCCGGGGCTTCTCGACTGAGTGGATCTAATATACAGCATGTAACTTTACAAACTTATTCAAAGTACTATTGGATTTACAAATAAAAGCGCATTTACATGTTTTTGTGTGATTTAAAAGGCGACATCTAATAGAACTTTGAATAAGTTCGTAGAGTCTAGAGCTCTTAAACGGGTCGTCTAGCCGCAGGTTACACAATGGCGAAAGAAACTACAGAAAAGTCGGGAAAGTTGAATAAGCAATTTGAAAAAAAAAATCAATTAAAAATTTATCAGGAATGTATCCTATGGTATTTTTAAAAATAAATGTTAAATAAAGATGTATAGGTAAAGTGATTTAAAAATTGCTGGCAATGGGAGACTGATGGTATAATATAATTCTGTCACGTTTTAGAATGTTTAAAATGTCTTTTTAATATTGCTGTGTTTTGAAAAGTAGGAAATAGTGAAGAGTTTGCGTGATACGCACGCACGCAACTCACCATTGCCTGGTTTTCAGCACGAGTTGCACACACTATTTTTTACCATGACTGTGTAGAAAAATCGGTTTGAGAGAATAGGGAAAACAAATAACTACACAACTTATTCTATAAATCACAGCGACAGCAAGAAAAGGGTCTGATATCGTGGTAATTAGCGGAGAATGGACTCAGTTATGCACCCTGTTTGCTCCAAGTGCGCATGCCCAACGCCCCAGAAAGTTTCAACTCGATTGGAAAACGTTTGATAGTTTTGACTAGCTTTTTGGGATGTGGCCCCACTGTAGTGTGCATCAGTCACGGACTAACTCAAGTGTCTGATGAGGTAAAGATTTTATGAGTTTAATACGCTGTTTGAAATCTCCGACGATGTTTTAGTAGGCAGAAAAATAGGTGTATGATGTAGTTTGGATTTCGACTTTTACAGCTTCAGTCCTTACATAGCACTTCCTGATGGTCTAGGACAAGAGGTCGGCAGCGAGGGGAAATTTCTCAAGTCCAGCTCTTTTAGCTCGTGTGGACCGCTCGCTGCGTCTCTCCCACCAAGAGTCTCTACTCGACTCTAAGAGTTTGGGGTGGTGGTAAATTCTATTCTATGACGTCCACACGTGCTAAAACAGCTGGACTTGAGAAATTTCCCCTCGCTGCCGACATCTGGTCTAGGAAGTCTCTTACAGCAGGGGCGGCGGAAGCTACGGTCGGTAGTACTACCCACTTGAAATTTCTGAAAGACCTTCCCTCTCCTCCTGCTCACCCCCGCGGCCAGAAAAACTACGCACCTGGGCTCAACACGTTTCGCCGACCTTGCTTACAATGCTGTAGGTGTTAATTCAATATAGTCCAGGCAATAGGTACTCTTACCTGGAAAAAAATTCAAAAGAGATGAAAATCTGTAATGCAGTATTTTTCACATCCTGAAAAACATACTAGGTTTGCTAACACCCCTCGTTTAAGCCACGCCCCCAAAATCCGTATTTCATCAAATAACTCCTGTTTTGTGCATCCTAGAAGAAAAATGTCTAGACAAAAAGAATAGCGGATGAAATTTGCTGCAACCTTTGTTTGAAACATTTTTTTGTAAAATAAATACTTTCAGAGTTAAGTGCAATGTTAAGTGTAGTGTATATATAAAGACTGCGTAAGTGCCTTATTATCACCTGAAATTGAAGTTGTTATCGGTTAATTATTCATTGTTAGCATTATTATTAATATTATTATGATATTTAAGTATTATTCTTATTGTTGTTTTTATAATAATAGTACTAATCATTATTATTGATAATTGTACTCGTTTCCACACCACCTATGAGGTAAAGTAAAGGGCGCATTTTTTTTCTTGGGGTTTCCCTATTAGGCCTAATCCAGCTGGATTGATGGATGGATTGATTTTTCTTCATCTCGTCCCTCTTCATCGAAGTCGCTCAAAATCTCTACGGCATATGCGCAGTCTTGCCCGTTGCAGTTCATGCAAATGACGGAACATTTCAGCCCTGCCTTCTTGCAACCATATGCTAAGCCGCATCCTTTTTTGCATTTGCAGCAGGAGATGAATTTGAGAAGAGCCTCAGGAGCAGGATCTTGTGTCGTTGTGACAGGAGTAAGGCCAGTCGTGCGTCTTTTCCTTCTTTTTTAATTATCTTTCAGCTTTAACGTCATTTCTTTTAACACTTGCTTCTCTAAAAGCATTTACACCCTTCTGTTTCACAGTTGCAATATCACCGTTTTTTAACGATTCTTCACATATAAAACATGTTTCCTCTGCATCAGACATTTTTGCAAAATGTAGAACACACAGCACAGAGCACGAAATGCAGAATACCCAAAACAAAAAGTAAAACGACACGGTACGAAAAAGGTACACAAAGCGCGGAATACTCGAAAAAAATGTAAACGAACAAAGAACGAAGATTAAAGGCACATAAAATATTCAACTCATTATTTTTATTTTATCAAACGAGTTTGTAATAACAAAGAATTTTTGCAGGGCTAGAGTCAGGTATTACAATAAAACTTAGAAAAAACAGTATCGAGTCTCTTAATTTGTTTTACATTGAAAATAACAACATTAAGTTATCCTATTGAAAAACAGGTGACGAAACAAATGATACCATAAAAAATATATCTCTAGTTTTTACAGTGTACATTTAACAATAATAATCATTATTACTGTTAATATTAAAACAACAACTATTAATATTTCCCATCAGAATTAGGTCTAATGAAGAAACCACAATAAAAAAATGCACAATTTACTTTCCTTCATGGTTGGTGTGGAAACGAGTGCAATTAACAATAATAATAATTGTTGCTATCATTATTATAGAAACAGCAATAAGAATAATAATAGTTCAATATTATAATAATATTAATAATTATGCTAAAAATGAATAATTAATCGATAATAACTTCAATTTAAGGTGATAATAGGGTATATATGCAAATTTCATCCGCTATAATTTTTGTTTACACGTTTTTCTTCTAGGATGCACGAAACAAGAGATATTTGATGAAACACGGATTTTGGGCGCCATTTTTCAAAATGGCGGCGTGGCTTAAACGGGGGGTGTTAGCAAACTTAGTATGTTTTTCAGGATGTCGAAAAGTGCTGCCTGGCCTAATTGCCGAATAACTGTGGTGCATTCGGTGCTGCAATTACGACTCGGATGGTTCTGTTCAACCTTTCAAGGTCGGTGTTCGACCATTTGATGAGCCCAAAGGACTAAGTGACGATATGGATGACATGAAAATGAGTCTTGTAGTGAAGGCAGTCATTAGGCTTTCCTTAACTATCGTATGCTGAATATCCTTAAATTCAAGAATACCCAGATATTTGTACAGGGTGGCCATATTTTTTTTCATTTTCTTCTCCAGGTTTTCTCCCGGTTCTCCCGGTAGAAATTCGTGATTTCTCCCGGTTTAAAAAAAATATACTGTTGTTGCGAAACGTGCAGTTTTTTCACATATGATCAATTGCGGAAATCGATGAGCATCGGCAAACCGATTTACGAAAAATGCATTGACTTTCCATCATATAATAAGCAGGATAAGAAAAATTTAATGCCTAATAAAGGAAAATGCAAAGATGCTTTATTATATGGTATACATATTATATATGTTTTAAGGAAACATGAAATTATCGAAACAAGTTTAGTTAACAACTATTTGCAAGCTGAACACAACATATTTACGTAAAGTATTTTAATAATATAACATTTTATATTATTTTATTTCTATATTTAGGAATATAACTTATTATCGTTAGGGAGACCTATAAACGTAAAATCACAAATTGTTACAACTTCATCTAACTTTAAAGCTTATAGATTCAGGTAACTTTTTTGAGTTATTAGCAATCAATACTTTAATTAACATTAAGCAGTCCCTATATATATATATATATATATATATCAACACATATTGTTATTTCCATCAGGCTTCAGTTTAGTCTTTAGTTTAATCTTCAGTGTAAAGTTTTCCCAAAGAATCAATCTCCGCTTCGATTAAATCAGCTTTTTTTGGTGCTTCTGCTAAAATTTGCATTCGTTTTGCCTTCAGCTCCTTTTTTCTTCGGGAACCTTCAATTTGCCTAATCTATACGTACCTACATACATTATAAATTAATGCGTATAATGAGAATTGACATGCTTTAATTACACTCGTATTTACTTTGAATATTGAATTGTTTTGAGTAGCCGGCGAAATAAACACACAACGGCCTCAGTAACGGCTTTCACGAATTGCACATAAAGGAGAGTTCAAACTACATGATACTGCAGAACCTCCAGAACAGTCTAGAATGCGAACTAGTACGCACGCATACGCGACGTAATGTGGGCGGTCAACCAATCCCAAGTAATTAGGCGATTTCGTGATTGGTTTTTCGGACACACAGCGCTACGAAACGCGCGACTTATGAAATGCGGGAAATCTCCCGGTGTAATAATTCTCTCCCGGCTTTTTCCCGGTGCAAGTTTCTCCCGCTCCTTCCGGTTCGGTGGCCAGCCTGTTATATGACCCGCCCTCAGCACTGTTCTGCATTTATCTAATCCGAATTCGATGTGGATATCATTAGAAAACTGCTTTGTGACATCGATCACTTGCTACAGTTTCAGGTTTGAACTAGCATAGCGTACAGACTCAGGTCATCCATGTATTGAAAATGGGTCAGTTGATGACCATCATTGTTACTATGTATTCTGAACCCATGACACATGCTATTTAGTGTTTCGCTAAATAGACTCAACGCTAAACAGAACCACAATGCACTGAAGGAGTCTCGACAGATGCCCATCGTAATGCGTATTAATCTAGTTATTCTTGGTTGTTCATGATCAAAATACTTGATTCTTGTACCCCAAAGCATCATTGTAGGACTTAGAATGTCAAAGGTGTTTCAAAAAACCACTGAAGCATCTGAATCAGTGACGTTAGTAAGCTCCATTTTAGGTGTTTCATATCGCGCGGAAGGAGGGGTGATGGGGCTTGGAAAGTCACTACTCGATGCACTGTTGGTATCACGTAGTTTATTATGTGGCTGATCTACACTCGCCGAGTAACAAGGAACGTCCACTCGGGTCCAAGTACGACGATGAACCGAACTGAGTTGACGCGCGGCAGTCGATGAGAGGGAACTTGACGGCCCTCAAGTGGCGCCCTCTACTGGAGACGAGCCGAAACCGAACATACCGCCCGCCTCGATCCGTGAACGACTATCCGCTAGCCGCCCGCCGTAAGGTCGAATTTCCATTCTCCGATTCGACGGAAGTCGCTGATGACGTCGCTTCGCGTTTAACAACTCTCACTCATTCGCTCTGACTTGACGGTCATGAGAGGCACCGTTTGGTATGTGGGTCCCATGCCGCTTAGCAACTCCGGCTTATGCCGTGCTCAACTCAAAGGAAACCCACAAAAACCTTTCAGAGAGTTGCAAGTCTATTTGTTTTAATTACAACCTTCAACCTAGGGTTTCGTATTGGAGTGACGGGGCGATCCAACCGCAAGGATCAAACAATCTAGCAGTGGTGGCGAAAATGGTGCGCTTCGTCAAATTATGCGAGTCAATCTCGGGTGGAGTCAGATGAAACCAATCATTCTGCGGATCCCAGCAAACGCCGAGCTCGTTGGTAAGGCCATCGCTGCAAAGTTGAAGTCAGGTCGGGCGAAGACGGTCTTGTGGTAAATCTTCGATTAGCTCCGGTCGATTAGCGATCCATTTGCGGAGAGAAAATCCGCCAAGCTGCAGAAGATGAATAAGCTGATCCTGTAGCTGCTTCGCTTCTCGAAGGTCATTGCATCCCGTCAATATATCCCATACGATGCGTTGCAGATCGATGTCTTGTTCATTCACCAGAGTCTGCCGATACATAATGCAGACATCGGCGCCGCAAGCAATTCTGTGGCGTCTCTATCGAATCAGCACGTGACCGAAATTGGTTCGCAGTTTAGGCCCAGCGTGAAGCGTGTCATTGAGACTGTAGCCAGTGGACGTAGGTCTGGATGCATTGAAGACTACTCTCAGGCGGCGATGATCTCCCCGTTGCCAGGTTCCATGATGTGGTAGGTAATAAGTGGTGCGAGCGTTCGCACGCAGCTCGGTTGGAGGTATAGGTCTCATGTGACCAAGTCGAGCGTATTCGATCATAAAACAAGTGAACGCCTCTGCCATTTCGACGTCCTGACTTCATCGCCGATGCAAGGAGCTTAGGGAAGCTCAATTTAAATTCTCGCCGAACATTTCTAGACCTTCTTGTTTCGAGGGCAGGCGAACTATATCGTCCTTCAGAAGTTCGTTGGTGATAAGCGAAGATGACTTCGCACTCTTCGTCCAACTGGGACGGGCGTGAAACCCGTGGTAAATCCTCCAATTCCCAGAACTGTTGCATTGAGGAAACGAGCTTATCATGTCATGTCGTCTCCGCGCAAGTGAGGAGTGTGGTACAAGTGGTTGTGGTCGAATTAACATCCCTTGACGGTGCTCTGCCTGTTATGATCCAACCAACAGCGGTCCTCTAAACCATCCTGTCGTTTCGCCGGAGCAGCTCGGGTCGCAGGAACAAAGGGCAAACGTCGGCTCCAAGTAGAAGATCGACAGCTCTAGGATGGCCGAACCGGGGGTCGGCGAGATCCAGTCCTTGCCAATCGTGCATTGCTTGTTCATTTGTAAATCCCGCCGGTGTAGCGAAGTTGGATTTCTGGAGGCAACAAACTTCAACGGACACAGACTGGGAATCGTCAGCTGGATGACTCTGGAAGTGAGTGCGGGTAAATATCCGGTCAGGAATCCTTGGATCTTGGCTCCTTGGTTGCCGGGATGTCCACCACCTGAATAGATGATGGATTGATACCAGCAGGATGAAGCGCTGACTTTCCTGGCATGATTAAAGGCGTCTCTTGGGCGTTGTAAAGTTGTAGCAAGTGGTATGCCTGACTCTGGAGGGGTTGCTGAATGACTTGTACTGCATGTGGATGAGCAGCTATCGTTGTAGTTGTTGTTCCACCCTGCTGGCCAGAGAGAGACATCGAAACAAATTGCTGCTGTTGCTGTTGTTGGGGTATGATTGCTGCTGCTGCTGAACCTGCATTTGTTGTTGCTGCTGAACTTGCTCTACCTGCATTAGTTGCTGCTGTTGTTGGAATTGCGGCTGTACTTGTTGCGGCTGTACTTGTTGCTGCTGCACTTTTTGGTTTTGCTGTTGTTGAACTTGCTGAGGCTCGAACCTGCGTCGCTGCTCGTAGATTAGAATGCGTGCGTTGACGTGAGCATTCTCGATGTCTGCGTAGGAGTTTTCCACATCGTAGTCCGCTTCTGGAGGCTGATGGATGAGTCCCATGTGATTCTCCTGGAACCCGGCCCAATAATTCTCCAATCGCTCAAGAAAAAACACATTTACATGCACATTTCCTTATAAAAATTGTTTAAATAATTAAACAAGTTTTGCACGTTTATAATGTTACAGTAAGCAATCTTTGGCAAGACATTTCTAGTTAATTCCGAAAAAAATTAAGCCTATATATGAAAAATGGTCAAACTATGTATTTGTTTATAAAAATTGTTTTTTTTTTTTTTCTTCAAATAGCTAATCATTGCGAATCACGAAAAAACGACTTTCATTTGAAATTATTATTAGTTATTTTTTACACCGACTTTAATTAATTTAAAAGTGGTAAAGTTATAAAGGGGTTATATCTAGTGATGTTAAGGGATTTTCAATATTTTTTTAGCCATGTTAACAAAATTTGATTAAAATGGACTACAGAGGATCGATTACTACATATTTGTAGGTACTTTTTCATTTAAAAAATGTTGAAAACTGGGGAAAATATGGCCGCTCCGCAAAACACGTTTTTTCATTACTACTTGCGGCGAGCATGATAACTCTGGAACGGATTATCTGAAGTAAAAAAAGCAACAAGATTTCATTAGTATATTCCTACACGGTGTTCGCGAACGAAGGGATTTTCACTTTGACCAAAATTTCTATTTTTTTGGGCCAAAAACCCGAATTTTCGGAACCTTGAACATCGAAATTTTTTTAAACATCGTCGCAATTTTCTAAAAAATCAAAATTTTGCTAAACCCTTGGCTCACGAACTCCGTATAGGAATATACCAGCCCTATGCATCGCCGGTGTATTTCCGTTGGTTCACGCAGCTTTCTCGTGTAAGCTGAGTTGTAGGTGGCGCTGGGTGGCATGTAAACCTGAATTTGTCAACAAATACATAGCAGATGTATAGGCAGGCTCCGTTTTTTACCATTTTTATCTAATAGAAAGTGTTTTGACAAATGATTTTAATTCGAAATTATGGGGAAAATTAAGAACGAAAAAGACCCTCCAAAAGAAAAGAAAATCAAAAACATGGGAATAGTTGAAAAGAAAAAAAAGGCGGCAACCGGTGTATAGCTCCAGGATGTACTTCGGGTTATGATTATAATCCTACGAAAGTTAGTGTTTTTCTTGTGCCAAAAGGTGAAGAAAATGTAAAACTATGGCAGAAGGCAATAAGACGCGACGATTTAATTTTAAAACCGGGGCATAAAGTGTGTGAGTTACATTTTGCTCCGAAAGATATTTTGTTGGAAAGAGAAATAAAAGCAGCTGATGGAAGGACTGTCCTCAGAGTAGTAAGTTTATTATATTTATTTATAATTTAAAAACTTATTTTAAAGTAAACTAAATATTGTATTTCTAATTTTATTTTTTATTTGGATTTAGAGGTTAAGTATGTATTTTACACGCCGTGTTTATTTTTACTTATAGATTAGACCAACGTTTATTTTTCAGCCTGCTGGCCTTAAAAAATTGACTTGCTTACACTTCCATTTTTTAGAGAATTTTCTTAAAACTAACCCTTAAAACTAACATCCTTCCACACCTTATCTCTAACGCCGCTCCTTCTTATCGCCTTGCCTACCTTGCTTCGCCTCGCACGCATGTCCCTACTTTCTCGCTTTGCCTCGCATTACCAAACTCTGCCTCCGCGGTTAATACCTAATACTTATCTGCTATTTACAATATTTATATTTACTTATATTTACTTCCTCTATTTACAATCTTTCCTTCTCCATTCCTCTTCCTCATTCCTTCTCTTCTTCTCCATCTTACCCAAGACGCCCTTTACCTATGCTACTGCCCTTTTGTCCCCCCTTTCATGCATTAATACCTCCATGCTTATCCCACTCCTTTCCACCTCTACGCACTCCTCCAACCAGTGCTCCACTCTTGCCTCCCCCTTCTCACATAGTTCACACATCCTCTTTTCCCTAGCGAGCCAGAGCCTGTTAAAACCCTCCATGCACCCACATCTCATCCTCGCTATAAGCTCCTGACTTCCTTTCTCTCCTTTCTCACACAAATATTGAGCTCTCGCCCTTGGCATAATCCACACATAGTTCCCATTAAACCTTGTCTCTCTTATTCTCTCTTCCCCTGCTGTCTTCTCTCTGCATGAGTACATTTAAATTGAACAAATATATAACAAAAATAGACACTACATATTCAGCATCTATATGCAATTTAATAATAAAATTAGAAATACAATATTTAGTTTACGTAAAAATAATTAAAAATTTTTAAAAACAAATAAATATTGTATTTCGAATTTTATTATTAAATTGGATTTAGAGGCTGAATACGTAGTGTCAATTTAAATTGAAAAAATATATAAATAAAAAAAGAAAGGTATTCAGCCTCTAAATCTAATTTAATAATAAAATTAAAAATAGAATATTTAGTTAACTTTAAGATAATTTTAGATTTTAAAAAAACAATAAATATTGTATTTCGAATTTTATTATTAGATTATTCAATTATATTTCGAGGCTGAATACGTAGTGTCAATTTAAATTGAAAAATTGTATGAATTAAAATAGACACTACGTATTCAGCATCTAAATCAAATGTAATAATAAAATTAGAAATACAATATTTAGTTAACTCTAAGATAATTGTAAATTAAAGAAAAACAACTAAATATTGTATTTCGAATTTTATTATTAGATTATTAAATTAGTTTTAGAGGCTGAATACGTAGTGTCGATTTAAATTGAAAAATTGTATAAATTAAAATAGACACTTCGTATTCAGCCTCTAAATCAAATTTAATAATAAAATTAGAAATACAATATTTAGTTAAATAAAAATAGAGTGCGTATAAAATACATATTTAACCCCTAAATCAAATTAAATAATAAAATTATAAATATAATATTTAGTTGATTTTCAAATAAATTGATGTAAATACATTATTATCTGTATCGAATTATTTTAAATGAAACAAATTGTTTTCCCGGATTCGAGGCTGAGAATAAAGGAGGCTGAATACGTGTCTTTTTTTTATTTATATATTTTTTCAATTTAAATTGACACTACGTATTCAGCCTCGAAATACAAAATAATCAATAAGTCCTGAATCGTCTTCCAAGCCTCATCAGCCGAAACGTGCATCTCCAATGAAAAGAGATGCAAACTTAATCATTGAGAAGAAGTTACAGAAAAGTGCAGGGCAGAATTTAAACGACAAAGGCGATAATGGATTTCTCGTGCCATACGAAGGGAATGGTGCCAGTAATGTTGCAGATGAGAAATTGTTTAAAGATATATTTGATAATTCTCAATCGGTTTCTTTTTCACATGGCTGGACGAGACAAAATGTTAAACCAGGTGCTCTTGGCTCAAATCCCATGGTTCAATTCTCTGATTGGAGTTCGAGAATAGTAGGCAACGATGAATTGTCATATTCAAAAAGAATTTTATTGAAATCCAATCTGGAATTGCGCATCTTTATAACGGGGAATCTTCTTGATCTTGACAAGTTAGGACTGAAGAAAAAAATATCAAGCATCCAAGATGTAGAAGATGCAATAGCGCAGATTGGAAGTTTTCAATTCTGCATGGGATGTCCCGTTCCTGTGTCTGATTCATCTGTCGAAACCTCTGTTGCCTACCGAGATAAAGAAGATTTTTTAAGGCATAATTATTGCCCATTGCTTCTAGCGCCAGATTCGGTAGAAACCCACTGTAAATTCTGTAAGCGTGTAAAGCAGACGGCTAAACAGAAGTTGCGAAGAATTTCGAAAAAAGTGGAGAATTCACGTGTGTATAAAAAATCGCACCGGGTTTCAAAAAAGGCAATTGCGCTTAGTTAGAGGAAAGTGGGAATCTGACAGGAAAAAGAAACGGAGATATTATTTGCGTTTAAAATTTTTAAGACAATCTCTGGAACATTCTCAGAAAAAAGTGAGTGAAATTTCGAATCAATCCATGGCCAAACTCCTAGATGACGCAAATGTAAAAGGTAACGAGCGAATAGCTATCAACGAAATTCTAGCAGCGTCTAAAGTTGAAAATAAGAAGCAAAGAAGATATTCAGATCATTGGATTGTCCTATGCTTACTTCTGCATATGAAGTCACCAGCTACATATAGATTTTTAAATGACAATGGTCTTTTGCCACTACCTTGCACTCGAACCATTCGAAGGTATAATAATCTTTCCATTCTTCTAATATTTCAGAAACTAATTTTTATGTATTAAACGTTATATTTTTTAATTACAGATACTTGTATCTTTTTAAAATAAAATGGTCTCTTCAGTCGAAAGGATTTCGATTTTCGACTCCTTACAGCATCGGAGTCTAACTGCTGGACGTAACACACGCATGTGTAGTTTAGTGGCGGGAATATTTTAAAATTAACAAATATACAGAAACTTCTGTCTACATAATTAAATCATTAAGGTACATACAATATTCGCACTTAAAAATAAAAAAATCCCGTACATTTTCCGTACATTTCCCGCACCAATGAAATTCCCGCTTTTCCCACACGCTGGTCACCCTGTGAGAGTATGTTTAAAAATGTTTAAAAAAGTACTAAATTTCACGAAATCTAAATTTCATTAATATTGCTATAGGTTCACCCAGATGAA
Organism: Andricus curvator; assembly: GCA_932195095.1. NCBI lineage: Eukaryota > Metazoa > Arthropoda > Insecta > Hymenoptera > Cynipidae > Andricus > Andricus curvator. Next base: position 27,545 of record CAKNYM010043535.1, read on the forward strand.
TCCCCAATTCGATGGGCTTATTTCATTCTAGTTATAAGCACGATAAGCATTTACTTGGAGGAAACCGAAAATGTCCTACAGTGACCGAAGATCATTTGCATCCTCACAATTTGTTGAAAATGAGGGTGTCCTTAGCTGTCCAGGTGCAGGACTATTCCAACCATTTTTTTCACATGATTTCATCGAACTTATACCCTAAAATTTGATTTTTGTTCATAGATTTTTAGCAGATCAATGGCTCATGCCCTTCGAACTTACAAAAAGACAGAGAAAGATCTTGAAGATAGTGAGTCCACAGCAAAATTTTGCGAAAGAATAAATTCCCCTTTTGATGCCTTAAATCGAATTTCAAAGGATCAAGGATTAACGCTTGACTGTGAAGATTTAAAAGTTCGTATTTTATTAATATTGTTATTTTTTGTAACCAATGAAAATTACTTAATTTACGTAATTAGGTCCTCGAAGATTCAATTCAATGGTTGGACGATTGGGAAGATCAATTGAAAGCTGGAGACATAAGTGCAGATGAATTTCTGACAACAAATACTGCTGAAGGATTAAGGATGACACGCACTTCGGCCAAGGATTTAACGGTTTACCTAATCAAGAAATTTAATTTCAAATCTGTCTTCACAGGGAAAATGAACCAAGACGCTTTGGAGGTATCTTAGTCTTTACTAGCAATAGTTGTGAATTTATAAATTTATCGCATAAAAACTACGTGATTAATTGCCAACTAATTAATACGTGTTTATTATCTATATTATTTCGTACTGAAAACCATTGTTTGAATTGCTTTTACCACTTTTACTTTCTTTTACAGCTTCCGTTCTATTTTTTGAATAAAAATTTGAAAGTTTCTTTTCTAACTAGTATTTTTTATTAATTTATTTAGAGGTTTTTTGGCACCATACGATTAGCAGGAGGAGCAATGATCATCCTTCAACTCCAACCTTCCTCCAGATTTACAAGATCCTCTCCATTTCTAGTCTCCTGAAGCCTCCAAAATTAGGGAACTGTTCGGTATTTGACAGTAAGCCACCTGAACCCCTGATCACGATAGCTGAGCTTGAAGATACTTACTCTCAGAAAGGATCAAAACGTGTGATAGAGGAAATAAAAGCTAAACTTAAGATTGTAGTCCAAAACGATAATTCGGATTTTAACGATTTTGTGACTGTAAATGAAAACGACTATTCTTCGGGCCCAGTATTAGACTGTTTAGCATTTTTTACAACTAGCTCGGTTTATAAAGATATTCAACCGTACATAAAATGCTCAGTATGTTATGAGGCCCTTTTTTCTAACAATGACGACGATTCTGATTTTAAAATCCATCGAAGTTCCTTGTTCAACAATTTTGTAAGGACTTTAGAAGATCTATACCTCCAATTTAATAAGTCTAATGATGTTTTTGAGTCAATTTTGAATCACGTAGCAGAAACTAAGATTTTCTCGTTTCCTTGCAAAGAACACGCTTACGATATATTATCTTATATCCCAAAAAATTATTTAAGTATTCGAATGAGACAGTATGCCACCTTTTTGAAAACAAATTTAAACAAAAGAAATATTATTCGGAAGAAACTGGGAAGGTGTGCTACTGAATAATATTATTATTGATTAATTTATTGATTAATATTATTAATGATTAATTTATTGATTAATATTATTAATGATTAATTTATTGATTAATATTATTAATGATTAATGTATTGATTAATATTATTTTATTTATTAATTAAATTTAATTAATATTTATTTATCAATATTTCCAGAGTTATCATGTACACCGCAAGTAATAATATAAAAACGTGTTTTGCGGAAGCGGCCATATTTCCCCCAGGTTTCAACATTTTTAAATGAAAAACTACCTAAGAATATGTAGTAATCGATCCTCTGTAGTTCATTTAAATAAAATCTTGTTAACATGGCTAAAAAAATCTTAAAAATCCCTTAACATTACTAGATACAATCGTTATATCTGCAAGCCATTTCCAAGAAAAAACCATAAAAAATTGTTAAGAATTGACCTTCGGGTGATTTTTGTCCAAAAAAGGTGCTTTTACCCCACTTTGCGACACTGAGAGAGCAGCGCTTTCACTGTCATCCAGAGGAGTCACCATCAACTTTTTTTTAAATGGAAGATTAAATTATAAGGAATTTGTATATTCTAACTAGAAAAAATAAAAAGGTGCAATATTGATGAAAATTTAAAAAAAATGTGTGTAATTCCCGTAATTTATCAAATTTTTAAATATTAATTGGGCATAAAATGTCTTTTATATAATACTATAGTTTCACCAAGCTTCATTAAAATTTAACCGCCACTTGCAGATCCTGATATTTCTGACATATACTGGCCCTAATATACTTTAATACTATTTTTTTGCAAATTTGCCAACTTGATTTCACCAATTCATGTACTTGTACTTGGTAGATTTTTTGCATCGAGATGTTTTTAGTGAGATCTACTATTGACTCATGAGCAAAGTGTCACGTACTCCGTCGTGAACGTATATACATAATCAATTGTGAACGATTTAAACTCAAGGGACTTGACAACGAAACTATGTAACATAAAAACGACTCCATCAAAAGTAGGAAAGGCTATACATTTTATTGATTTGGAAAGAGAGAGATAAAGAGAGAGAAGAGGATCAAGGGAAGAACGCTTCCACTAAACCCCCTTTTTATCGTTAGGGAAATTACCAGAAAAGAAGATAGAACTCATACACATGATGGTATCTATAAGGTATTGATTAGTGAGATGAGCCGAACAACTGGACACACACACTAATCGGTTTGAGGAGAACCGCAAACCCCTGGATCAACGAACTCTGTGATTGATGAACTCTAATGTCAATGAACTTTGGGGTCAACAAACTCTTGGGTCAACGAACTCTTGGAGCAACGAACTCTTGCCCGTACCAGTAAAAGGGGTGGAACAGACCTGGGCCCACCTGAGTATAAAGTGGAGGTATCTTGTACCCACAAGTCAGTCTTCAGTGCGACGGCACGGTTGCCTCAAGGTCAGCACTAGTATCCGGTCTCAGTTCGAGTTCAATCAGTTCTTCTGTTCTCCAGTTATTTTGTCTTGTCGCCGTGAACTATATCCGAATTCCGAACCTCCTTGCTGAACGTCCGTCAACCTACAAGTTTAAGTCTGCACTCTTCAGTGCGGATGCACTGCAGTTGCAAGTATTCATTCCGGTACCTCCTTCAGTTCCATCGGTCACACTTTTGGTACCGCTAATTCCAAATTCTCAGCATCTAAGTCTCAGTTTGGTACTAGCTATTCCGTCAAAATCTTCGAGTTCGGAGTTCACCCCTTTTCAACTCTTTCCTGAAGTGAAGCTCTAATTCTTAATTCTATTCAACTACTAACCAAGTGTATCTCCAGAATTCAAGTTCTTAAAAGTCTAATTCTGAGTTCGGATTCTAAATCAAGTTTTTTAACCCATTTTCTGAAGTGCCCACTGTGGATTATTGGATTACTTATACACTGCAGATTTTTGGATTACTTATACTCCCAGATCATCAAAAAGGTAACCAACGATTTCTACATCTACGAATCTGCAACCTATCTCTCTCTCTCTAATCTCAAAGTTCTCTCTTTCGCCAATTGTCATCACCCTTCCATTTTCCTCACGAGTTATTATTGCATTTTTCCCAGAGCTGTTTCTCCTAAAATTCTTGTAAGTAATTCCCTTATGCTATATTGACCTTTCAATAAACGTCTATTACTAATCTCTATTTGGAATCCCTCACGAATTCATTTGACCCTGAATCCTGTTCCCAGACCCCTGAACCTTATGTTCTGCAGATAAATCAGGAAATACTTCTGACCACTGTGCTTTACTCTTAATCACCATCCTAGGACGTAATCCAATTTTCAAAAATCCTGGGATATTTACCATATAAGTGGACTCAAGAAAATTAATAATAAATATATTTTCAAACTTGCCCAAAAGTTATTAGATAACTAACCTGCAAAGTGCTTGTGGAAGTGAAGAAATAATTGGTCCATATCCTTGTGAGTTATCGTATAGCTCAAACAATGGTGCGGCAACAAGCTTGTAATTTTTCGGTACTGCTACGAGAGCTGAAATAAAAATGTAAACATTATTTTACCTTTAATAACCATCATTAACAAAACTTTCATTATAGTTGTAGTTGTATTTTATTACTCTCCCTTTTACGGGTTTGAGGGCTCCGTTCCCTTTACATCTTTTACAATTTCACTTAATCACTATGCCTTATGCTTATCTTAACCTATAATCGCTTCGCCTTCTTATTATTTAAAAGTTCTTAAATATTATCTTACTAGCTATTAACTATTATCTAGCAAGTGCGCGAGACCTTCCAGGGCTTCCGTTTCCTCTTACCATTACTCTTCAAGCTTTTCAAAGACACGCAACACTAATTTTCCTTATACATATTTCAATTTTGTTTTTCTCCTCCCCCATGCATTCTCTGCTCCCTTTTCTCTTCTAAGCTCTTCACCCACTTTTCCCCTTGTCCACAACCGCTCAGTATCCACCTAACTTTATCTACCACGCTCTTTCTCCCTTCCTCTTCCCCTGTAGATCTCTCCAGCACGTGCTCCCACGATTCCCTTTCATACCCATATACCCTACAAATTTTCATTTCTTCACTGATCCAATATTTACACTCATTCATGCCTTCTCCCATTCTGAAACGTATCATCCTGGACCAACTCCACTCCTTTTTCAATTTCCCTAGATATTCTGGGACCCCTTGCATCTTGATGAATCTATACCATTTATTATATTTTGACTCCATAATCTTCTCCCACCTCTTCTCTTTCCGCTCCTTATTCATTTCTTCTTCTATTTCCTGCCACTCCCTCCCCTCGTTACATATTCTCCATTCCCTTCTAACTTGCCATCTCTCCTCCCATCTTGAATGTCCCGTGTTTCCTCTCCTCTCTCTAATATTTCCTGCAGGCATGCTTGTGCAAATTTACTACCCTTACCACTCTTAAGTTTCTCTTCGAAATTCCAGACCCTTTTCCTCTGCCTTATCACCAATTTCTCTCTCCCTGTTTCTTCTCTCAACATATGACCTGGGCAGTTCCAGCTCACTTCCATAACCCATCTCAGAAATCTCTCTTGCATGTTTTCTACCTTTTTGTACTCCTTCAACCCCCAAATTTCCACTCCACAACACATCACTGACCATACCAGTGAATCAAACAGCCATACTCTTATCTTCCAGTCCTCTTTAAATCTTCTTTTTCTAATCCCCCACACTTGACCCATCACCTTACTCGCACTTTCCATCCTTTTTTTCACCTGAAGATCAGTTCCACCACCCGCTTCGAACCAGAATCCTAAATAACAAAATTCCTCTACCATTTTCACCATTTCCCCATTCATCTTCCATCCATACTTTACTTCATTCTTTCTCTTCTTGAAACATACTATCTTTGTCTTCGTCACATTAATTGTTAGGTCTTTCTCTCTCGCATACTCTTCGAATCCTTTCATTAGCAAGTTCATCCCACTTTCATTCTCTGCCAGAAGCACCACATCGTCCGCGTACGCTAACGAGTATATTCACTTATTTCCTAGAACTGTACCCCCTTTACCTTTCTTTTTCATTTTCTCTTCTAGGTCTGCTAACAATCTACTAAACAACAACGGACTTAGCGGGCACCCTTGCCTGAGACCCCTCCCTGTCCAGAAATCCTCTCCTTTCTGTTCCCCGATCCTCACCCTTGTCTTTGTCTCCGTAAAGACCTCTTTTATCCTCTCAATCAGCTCTTCATCCACTTCCCTTTCTTTCATTGCCTTCCACAAAACTTTCTTATTCACTGAGTCGAAAGCTGCCTTGAAATCTACGAAGAGTGCGACCAGTTTTCCTTTTTTCTGTCCCAGGTTCCTGTTGACTAGATAATTTAGAACGAAAATGTTATCCACTGCCCCTATCCCCTTCCTGAATCCTGTTAGATTGTGTGGAATACTTTCTTTAATTCTACCTGTTCTTCTAATCTCTTCCTAAGCACCTCCGCGTAGATCTTATACGCTACTGGCATGAGAGTGATTCCTCTATAATCATCCACTTTTCTACCTCCTCCTTTCTTTAATAAAGGAACTACAAAACCTGCTCTCCCGTCCTTCCCCTCTCCATACTCTATTACATACTTCCCAAATCTCTTCTCTATAGGCGAGCGGTGCACCCCTAAAAATACGTATACAAAAACGAGTTGACCGACCAGATAGTTTCGCCAGGATGAAACCTTTTCTAATCGATGTATTATGTTGCGAACAAAGAGGTTTTTGAATTTTCTTTATTCGAGGTTACTCGTCGAAAGTTATATTTTCATGCAAAATTTTTTTATCCTGGCGACTTTCTGTCCCCTTTCAAGATTTGCGATCAAAAAGTCGTGAAATTCACCGATTCTCCACGAGCGGGCGAGTAGCCGGAAAACAAAATATCGATTCGCGAACTATT
>CAKNYM010043536.1:3727-24216 GCA_932195095.1 Andricus curvator
TTTTTCCCCCCCCCCCCCCCCCCCCCCCGTGGACAAGCGTGGAATTTTTCGATACCCACCCACCTAAACTGTCCACGTGGTATATCGATCGCCCCATACTACATGTTCATACCCATCAACTTTTTCATCATGACAATAATTGAATTATCTCCAATAAGCTGCATTTGGCGGCACTACCCCATATATCGGTGCAAAGTTAGCCGCGATTTTTAAAAATAAAGACAGAAACACCTTAGGAGTAGATAATTTGACAGCTTGATTAGGAAAAGTAACCTTTAAATGCATGTAGAAAGGAGTAAAAGTTTCATTTATTAGAAATAGTGATAACTGTGATAAAACCTCTTATTCGTTGACATTCTGCTAGATGCGAAATACACGCCCAGGTATCTGCTTGACTAGTATCGTACGAATATCTGCTTAACCGTTATTTGATCTTATGGTTTTTTACCAGAGTAAGAAAATCTGTATTAGATATTGATTTTTTGTTTCCAAAAAAATACGTCTCACAATTTTTGTATGAACTTTTAAATTCATATATTTGACTAAGTTTGCCCCCCTCCGGCTGCTCTCAAAGTTGTGCTTTTTTTTAATAATCGTACATCATGTACGCGAAGAACTGTGCAGCATCAATATTTTATTTTCAATTTTGCTTATTGAGTTAAGGACAGTGGCTAGTACAAATTCAAATTTTTAGAAGATAAACAAAGTCCTAATTTTCTTGATCTCATTAAAGCTCTCATTGTACACAACGAATCTTTGTCAAGCAATGTTGACAATAGTTCTATTGACTTAATTGATTGAAATCCGGATTCACGGAAAAAAGCAAATCTAATAAGACGCAATCTATCAAAATCCATTCTGGTTCTTCTAATTCTAAATGTCTCCTCTGTAAAGAAAACTACTCGCTTTTAAAATGAAAAGATTTCAGGGCAATGCCAGTTGATGAAAGAAAAGAATACGTTTTTCAAAAGCATGCCTGTATAAATTGCTTGAGTGTAGGACATGAACTTTATAACTGTTCTACCACATTCTCATGTGTTAAATGTCGTCGCAAGCATACTACACTATCTACACTTTGAATACAAAGATTCACCAGGAAACACAGCAGGTCACACATCCTCGAATAACTCGAAGTAATCTACTACGGTTGTGTCAGAAGTGGCGTCTACATCAAAATCTAGTAAAAAGCAACTCCATTGATGCAGAGATACGTTTGTTCCCGCGTGAGTGGGACACCTGGATAATATGTCTTCTAGGTACTCGGCGTCTGCGCACCTACCGCTGGGAACTTCTTGACGTAAAATACTGTCACGGTATACTAACGTGGAAATGACACCATCCTGGCATGCGAAAATGAATCCCTTCGTACATGAATTAAGTCCTGATGATGTGAAGAAAGCAAAAGTTTACTCCTTCGACATGGAATAATCTTGTACATTTCTGTGAAAGTTTTCGTACATTTTCTTGTCGAGTAGCTTATAGCGGAATTTTTTAACCTCTGCTTTCTTTACGTCGGCTTTTAGAAGTGAGGCATCTAGATGGAGTAATGCACTTTCCTCATTTCTGATGTAAAAATTCAGGCCGAAGATCTCAGCCGACTGCTCCACGGCTATGTAAAGGAAAGCTCCTTTGCCAATCATCTCGCGTTTGCTGACCATTTTTAGAAGAGGATCTCTGCCATTTGCAACGATGTAAGCTGTACTAAGAACCATTCGGTAATGAAGACACTGGAGATTCAGAAGTCCGTGTCCGCCTTGACGGCGTGGGATGTATAGTCGCGGAACGGAAGAATTGATATGCAAGCTCTTATGTATATGCATGATCTTACGCGTGGCGATATCAAGGGCCGTAAGTTCGTTCTTCGTTCATTGAACCACCCCAAACGAGTAGAGTAGAACCGGGACGGCAAGCATGCTAGTCGCAGATACCTTGTTGAACGCCGACAGATTTGAAGACCAAATCTGACGAAGAATATGCCTGTATTTGCTTCGGAGAGACTCCTTCAGTGATATTACGTCCTGAATGCGGCTTTGAGGCACGCCTAGGAATGCATGGGTCTTTCCAGTGTAAAAACGTTTAATAACACTCATATCCACAAGCTCAGGGTCCTCGGGAACGCCAGTAATCTTTCCTTTCTTCAGATTAATCTTGGTACCTTATGCTCGCGATGATTAAAGTCGCCGCAGAGGTACCCATGAGAATTGCGCAGTGCGAGAGATAGAGGCAGAAATGCGATGCAAAAGAGCATAGGGCTCATGGTGTCACCCTGAAAAACGCCCCTATGGAAGGTGACGTTCGTTGTCATACGATAATTTCCACATGAGATGGTAAATCTAGTTTTCGAATGGGGCATCAATCTCTCTATGCATCTCACTATGTGTAGATAGACCTTCAAACTTTCCAAAAGACAGATGATAAGTCTATGAGAGGTTGAATCGACAGGGCGCGTTGACGGGCTGCTGGGTCTTTGCCGACGCACCTGTTAATTAGCAGGTTCTCTCAACAGCAAGCTACACCTTTTTTCGAGCCACGTTGTTCGTATATCTCTCTCTACACAGGCTCATTTCTTGGAACAAGCCTGTCTTTTAGGACATCTGTAAAGATCTTATACAGCTGAATCTTATCGCCAGCTGAAGTGTTGCTCAATGGAGGCGAAAAAGTTTAATTATAAGAAGTTATCCAGTTTCGAGGAAATACATGTTAAACTTGACAATCTTAAAGTGATACCAAACGAAAATTAGAGCTGGCTCGGTTGCAGATCACGATAAAAAATGAAATTTTTAGTTTATATAAAAAAAAACTTACACCCGAGATTTTGAGTTTCTGAATGCAAGTAAAAAAGGATGAATTGAAAAAAGGAGCTTAATTCGCCTTATTTTACGAATACAAATTCAAGAACATTCACTCACACAGGACTGATCTACGCTGGACCTTTTCAGATTCGTTTTTCCCCAGGTTGAGGTCACAAAAGTTATATGAGCTATGTAGCACCTTTCGTTTGCTGTGTAACCAGGACCTCGTAGATTTTCTATCAAGGAACGCAAGAGACAAGGTTACAATTCAACAAGAACCTCTTATCTATTTTTTAAGATCAATAAATGTCACTGATGTTAGAAATTATTTACAGTTTTCATGATTTGAACAAGATAATGCACTACTTGCAGTGGCATGATTTAAATGTACAGTTCAAAAGTTTGTTGGGTAGTTTTTCCATCAAGGATCGAAACAGACAAGATTTCACTTCGACGAGAACCTCTGACCTATTTTAAAAAAATCAATAAATGTCACAGAAATTAGAAATTATTTACACTATTCATGATTTTCAACAACAAAAAATTTACTACTTGAGGCCGCATGATTGAAATTGATGTTTTATGCATTTTTGGGTAGTTTTTTGTTCAAGGAATACTTGGAAGAGGGTTCCCATTCAAAAAAAAACTTTGATCTATTTTTGAAAAATGGCTAAATATCACAGAATTGACTAAGGCATTCAAACGTCCCTAGATTTTCAGGAAATAATGCACTAATTCGGCTTGCATGATTAAGGTTTTAGTTTCCAAAGCTTTTCGGTAGCTTAGAAGGCATCAAGATTTTAAGTTTGTTTTACTTTTTGTTAATTCAACAAAAGCGTGTATTATTTCCGATGAAGTGTATACAAATGGGTCTTAAGTGAAAATTTAACTCATGTTTAGAAAGATACCACTGATGGGCAAATGAATTTTCAAGAAGAAAGTTTGGTAGGTTTCGCTAATATTGAGATTTTTTGTTACTTTTGTTACACATTATGTAACAAAAACTCTATGCGGAATCGAAAAGAATAACTTTTGTTGTTAGAAAAGGTGTTGTGTTATTTTAATCTTGCCAATAAATTTTCAAGAAAGAAATTTGGTGGGTTTCTCAAATTTTCAGTTTTTTTGGTACATTTGTTACTTTTGTTACTTTGGTAAAGGTGTTATCTTATTTAAGAATTGCTTGAAAATTTTCAAGAAAGCAATTTTGCTTTTCTGGGTTTCTCCAATTTTCGGTAACAGAAATTCTAAAAGGGACCAAAAAGGGTGACTTTTTTTGGTAGAAAAGGTGTTTTGTTATTAATATTTTCGCAACAAATTTTCAAGAAATAAAGTTTTCTGTGCTTGTGTGTGTTGAAATTTTTTGATAGATTTGTTGAAAGTTAGGTAACAGAAATTCTAAGAGGAACCATAAAAAGTAACTTTTTTGTTGGAAAAGGAGTTATCTTATGTTGGGCTTGCTTACAAATTTTCAAGAAATTAAGTTTACTAGCTTTCGCGAATGTTCAGGTTTTCGTTACTTTTATTACAAGCAAGAGCCAGAAATACTCGGACATGTTCTCAGTGGATGCTCAAAGTATGCATGCTACGGGTACATAGAGAGACACAATGCGGCTCTAAAAGTATTATATTACCATCTTCGGCTGTGGAGAATGATCAGTGTAAGATCCACTGGAATTTCTCATTCTCCACCAGTCAACGTATCACTGCTACAAAGCCTGATATTGTCGTCCAAGAGCAGGCTGTACGAAGGATACAAAGTCCACCTTGTAGTTCTCATAATCGGCTGCCTTGGAGAAATGAAAGCTTCATTTCTCAGCCAACTCAAAAAGATTCCGGCTTGCCAGCATCAGGCTCAGTCCATCGCGAGCCGGATGCAAAAAGCTGTTATTCTGGGATCACTTCATCTGGTTCTTCAACACTGTGCCTCATAACATTCTACAAAGACTGCAGCTCTAAAAAAGTATCCCGAGGTTAAACCAGAGGTTAATCATCTCCAACTGTGCCGTCTGCCGCGTAAGGTCATCCGCAGCTAGAGAACGAACTTCAAAGAACATTGTTGTATGAAGTCTCTTGCGTAAATTTCCCGCTCTTGCTTACCTTCTAGGACTGAAGGAGCAGAAGTGGATGACGCACACGTTCCGCTTCTGTCGTAATTGGTTGCTTTAAGGAACCATGATCGTAGTTTCTGGAGCCTACCGTTAGAACGTTAGACCGCAGAACTAGGTCTACAAATGCAGTCTTTGCCCCAAGAAGGGATTGAGATCCACCATGGAAGGTCAGGTTGGATATGGATGTCAGCAATAAAGGTGCAAATTGGGTCGATTGACTCAATATAAGAAAGGAAATCGAGCCAGAAAGCTGATACATCATGTTAATAAAAGCATCCACCCTCGGTACATCGAGCCATTGACACCAGCAATATTGGATGAGATTATAGACTCCCAACAACAGAGACTTGATCTTCCTACTGCTAGACTGCGTCGGTACTAGAAAAGTAAAATCGAGCAAAAGCAATTTTGACCCTGCGTTGTTTCAACTGGAAAAAGCAAGAACTGGCAATAACCCTGGAATGGAGCTGACTAACATCACAGCTTCAGATGTTTCAGCGGTTTTGAAAAGGGCGAGTAACTGGAAAGCTCCAGGTCCGGACATGGTGCACAAGTACCTGACGAGTGTGTAGCCTGCGTTGGCAGGGTATTTTCAGAAGATCATCGAACACGCAGATCTGATGCCAGGCTTTATGCTCAAAGGTACTACATATATATTGCCTAAAATACCAGACGCTCAAAATCCATCTGAATTTCGACCGATAGCCTGTGTTGCAACAATTTACAACAGATAACCAAGGATAACTAGATCAATACGCATTACGACGAGTATACTTCAAGGAGACTCCTTGAGTGCACTATGGTTCTGTTTAGCGTTGAACCCATTGAGCCAAACACTAAATAGCATGTCTCATGGGTTCAGAATACATGATAATGAGGATGGTCATCAAGTGACCCATCTTCTATACATGGATGACCTGAAGCTATACGCTAGTTCAGACCAGAAACTGCAGCAAGTAATCGATGTCGCAAAGCAGTTTTCCAATGATATCCACATGGAGTTTGGACTAGATAAATGCAATACAGTGCATTTAACCAGAGGGGAATTCGGGACCGCAGAGTTAGAGAACAAGTTTAACAATGACATCGAGTCAATGGCTGAGGGTGAGTCATATAAATATCTGAGTATTCTCGGATCTAAGGATCTATCATCTCGGATCTATCATCATACGATAGTTAAGAAAAGCCTAACGACTGCCTTCACTGCAAGACTCAGATTGATTCTGAAGAGCATTCTTAATCTCTTAATCAAATGGTCGAACACTGACCCCGAAAGGTTAAACAGAACGGTCCACGTAGAAATGACGAAGCACCGAATGCACCACAGTAATTCGGCGATTGAAAGGGTAGTTCTACCACGACATAGAGGGGGTAGGAACGTTGTACATGTTAATAAAATGTGTAAGTCACAAGTTATATAGTTGCCAGACTATTTTAACAGCAAGCGAGATGTTGCGCTTTACAACACCATCTGTAAAGCGAATATTGACTACACGCCCTTAAATTTGTCCCCAGAGGAAGCCTTGAATACCAGTGCAAAAACCATAGAGGAAATAGAAACGTAATGAAGACAGAAATCCATCTACGGCGAGCACCCCAAAACGTTAGATCAACAAGAAGTGGATAGTGAGGCATCCAATATTTGGCTGGGAAAGGGCGTCCTGTATCTAGAAACGGAAGAATTCGTCATTGCGATGACCAGAAATTATCGCAAACACGCGTTACATCAAGACGTGATTGACCGGGCCCGATTATGTGGAGATACCAACGAAACCATCAAGCACATTATTGATGGTTTTCGCTTAATGGCTCAGAAAGAAATACGCACAGACATAATGACGTGGCGGGCATTATACATCGAACAAATTGCCCTAAACCTAGGACTCTCAACAGAATGGATGCCATTCTATAGATACATTCCAGTACCCGCTTTAGAAAACGAAGATTACATCTTATATTGGGATGTTATCATCCAGACGGACCATTATATCCGAGCCAATCGACCTGACATTGTGATGCGAGAGAAAATGTGGAAGAGTCGAAATCATTGGAATTACTTGTCCACTTAACCGGAATTGGCAGGCGACCTATAGAACCAAGATCCATAGATATAGCGAGCTGAGGCATGAAGTAAAGACAATATGGAAGAATGTGAAACATGCATCTATTCATCCTATTGTGATTTCGGCTACAGGCAATGTGCACGTAAGATGCACTGAACATCTTGAACATTTAGAAGTCATTAGGATACTGGCAGCAGCTCAGAAGGCGGTTTTATTAAACACCTGTCGCATTGTAAGAAACTTTCTAGACCATCAGGAAGAAAGCGACTAAAAACCCATGGAGTGATAGATGATGATCCTGATTTCGTACCTACAACATCATCGAAAATTATTTCAAACATCGCATTAAATTAACTAATAACATCCTCATCTCACCCGTCACTTGACTTAGGTCCGCGGCTATTATGGAAAACCGGATTCACCCGAGAACAAGTTAAAAAAAAATAATGTTGAATGTACATTTAATACAATTCAGAATTCTATGTTGTCGCGATGTTCTAATGCACCATTGAAGCAATAATGTCTTTCGTAATGAGCGCATTTACCGAAAATTACCAATGAAAATTGTATAAAAAATGAACAAACAAAAAATTACTCGATTTACGCATTCTGCGTGAATGACTGAGTGATCGAGTGAGTGAGTTATCGAGTAAGTGAGTGAGTGATCGAGTGAGTGAGTTGACTTTTTTATGTGAACTAAGGCAAGGTTGTTTTGTTTGTTTTTTTGTAATGTGAAAGCGGGGCCCGTGGGGTCCCACCCCTGGCGCTCAAGCCAGGGGTGTTTTTGGAGGCCGAGTGTTTTCGGACCTCAGTGGGTTTCGTTGTTACAACGTTCTGAGAATATATCTCTCAAGTGCCAGGCGTACCTATCACACAGCAAATGACGTCCTACTTTGTAAAGTGGCCCCCACCCACTCTGCCATTTAGCAGCCTGCATTGGGACCATACTTTTCGGATGATCACAACAATGATGCAGCGTTTTGGGAAAGAGAGTACGAGAGGGAGGCTAATGATATGCGGGGGTGGTTTCTAAATTAATATATTTTCTTGATTGATAGAGGATATAGGGATGCCGTGATATGGCTATAACGCGTTGGAATCACTTGCTGGATGCCGGCATTGACCTAGGACGGACAACAGCAATTATCAACTCAAGAAGCTTACATTTTCGACTCATATTCAAATTCTTCTAAGGAAGCATTATTATGGTTCATCCACATCACCTTCACAAATTTTATTCCATCGCTGCCACAATCATTGATAGATTCCACCCACCAATAGTTATAGAAGGCGCAATAGTTGAACATGTAAGAGAAATTATTCGGAAAAGCCAAACGTATTGCAAGCGCCCATAGCAGTTGAAAATCTACCCATGAGACGCGCTCAGTGGGTTCGACTTCAACAAAATGTTGCTCCTGATTTTCCTGTTCTTGATTTACAATATTTACGAGATCTAACCATTGGCATTTATCAGGTTAATCTTGCTCCTTCATACATCCAAGATAAACTAGATAGAGATGGAAAAGAAGAAATTGAAGTTGACATGAACATGAACGTCCCTGGGCGGATAAGATTAGGAAAGTATTCTCGATTTGGCCGTGGAACGACACATCAAGTCTTCATTTCATACCATGTTCACGATGAAGAAGAAATAGAAGAGGACAATATAATCACCGGTTACTACTGTACCTGTCAATCAGAAGCCAGGACCTTGAGCACCTGTGCACATGTCGCCTGCATCCTATGGTACTTATTGTACGCTCGACATCAACCAAATGTAAATTATACGGACAGCAGATTACTGAACATTATCAATGACGCAAATGAGCAACCCCGATAAAAGTCTGAGAAAAGCTGAGTAAATTGCATTTCTTACACTCTTACCACAAAGACGTAAAAATAAACTCGCTTTTTCCACTCATTCATTCACACCCTCACCCAATCACTGTACCAATTAATCACTCAGTCACACACTCAAATGCTCCTACAATCAATCATTCACTAACTCATTTACGTACTCACTCACTCAAAACCCAAACCACCCACCCACTCACTCACTCACCCCCATGTGGGGGTTGCGGCCGACATCGGGCGCCTCCCCAGGTTGCGGATAGGGGGACGCCTCCTAGATATGGGTGGTACCGGGGAAATCAAATACCCGGGACAGACAAAAACCAGTTAGGGGAAGAAACCCTGACAAACAAACCAGTCATGAGAAAGTATGTGCAAAACGAAGTACCCCAAGAGAGTGAGAATCTCTCCGCCGGTTCCGATCGGGTGAAAGCCCCGGTGGCCGGTGCTGGTCCCGAGGAATTTGGGGAGGGCTAAGCATACAACAGGAGTATAAACAAGGACATGAGACAAGAGGTGGAGCAAACTCAGGAGACTGAGAACATGGAAATCGAATAAATCCCCCAGGTCAAATCCCCCCCCCCCCCAGAGAAAGGCATGTTTAAAAAACTGCATGAAGCCATCAGACAGGCGGATGCACAGTGTAAAAGGGTCCTAAATACCCAAAAAGATATTACGGACAACCTAGCAAATGCTATGGACATTATTTCAAACCTGGAAGCTACAAGAGTCCAAATTAAGAGTATTAAAATTGGCCGATTACAGGAGTCCAAGGATAGCGCTAAGAAACACCTGCCCAAGTGTAATATGTTGGCTGATCAACGAGAACTCAGAAAAAAATCGCAAGGTGAAATGGCAAACCCATGGATCACAGTTCAAGGAAGAAATCGAAAAGATAAAACTGAGTGTGAGGAGGAAACTAGAATTTCTGAAAGTACTAACAATAAAAAGAAGGATAAGGCCAAGTAAACCCGAAGGAAAAGACACCCTCGCCCTGGGGCCTTACTTAGAAGTCCCACCGAAGAGAAGAAGTATGCTGATGTCCTTAAAGACATAAAATCACAAGTCCCACTACCTCACTCACTCACTCTCACTCACACACTCACTCACACTCATCCACACAACCACTGCCCCAAAACACACCCACCCAACCCACCCACTCACTCATCCACTTATTCACTGAATCACTCAATAACCTACTACACATTCACTCACTCAATTAATGAATCAATCAATATTCACTTGCTAAATCACTAAATCACTCCATCACCTCCTCAATCAATCCCTCACTCACTGACTGACTAACTTACTCAATTCATAATTTTCACTGTTCACATGACTCAGTCATTTGCTCTCTCTTTATCTCTGTTACTCAGTCACTTAATCACTTAATCACTCAGTCATTCAGGTTTGCACCCCCCCCCCTCTCTCTCTCTCTTTTGCACACTCATGGACATATACGTAGTCATATGCGTGATTTATATCTCCCTTATGCCTGGTGTGTGTGCTTAAACTGTTCACTATCAACCAAATTTGAGTCAAATCCATTGAGACCCATTTTCAATGCATTTAGTACGGGGTCCTTTAACAATCTCTTTCAAAAATAGAGATTATGACCGTATTGTCCTTTCTGTAAGTAAGCTTCTTTATATGCATTTTCCATATCTAAGCGACTACACTAGAGATATATTTTTTCACAGCTTAAAAATAAAAACCATTTTGGTTTCGGACTAGTAGATCGAAAACTGTCATTTCATCGACACAACATTATTATTAATGTAACCTTCACTGAGTAAGTAATAATTTAACTTTAGGGTTACATTACACTGGTTACAGTGTTTCTGAAGGATTTTTTTCCCCCGATGAACGCGAATCCGGGGTCAAAAGTTGTCAATCACGTTACGGTTTTGAGCAACAGGGGGTTGAAATCCCCCAAAATAAACTTTTGATAATTTTTTTTATTCGTAGGAGAAAAACCTGATAAGAATATTTTTAATTAAAGCTCGAGCTTTCGTGCAGTTATGCTTACGGGTGCAGGAGCTCGAGCACGCACAATGTACCGAATCTAGCGGGATGGCAAAATTTAAAAAACGGTGATAATTTGAAGTGTAATCAATTTGTAAGTTGAATCAGGATTGACTGTAGAGGTACCAGTATACAGCCCCTTAAGAAATAACCGCACAACGCTTTACAACAACAACCCTTAAGTCAATTAATCTATCTTATTCAGGATTATCGTATTAAAAAGATACAAAAAATTGTATTAACTCAAAATTCGTATACAGACCAATCATAGAAACACCATTGACTTTGGCACGAGTTAGTACTTTTATCAGTTCTTTTTTTAACTGTGAATTTTGATATAGGACGACGCTACTAAGGTGTGCCGAAACATAGGACTGTAATACGTGAAGGTATCGAAATATTGCTGATTTTACCTTTGGCATAATTAACCAACAACATTGATACAATATTTATGTATGTGATTATTATAAAGAATATTATAAACAAAAACTCATATGCCTCATTTTAACATAGAAAACAAGCTTTTGGTAAGAAAAATGTTCAGTTTAGGATTCATTTCCGTTATTAAATACTACTATTAACTTCTTTTTGGATATTTGGAGTGAAAAACGTTTTTTTGTATGTGGAAACGATGCATATGCGTTTTGGTTAATTAATCGTTTACAATAATCACATATGTTAATTGTTGATCAATTTAGATGTTTAATTTGAATAAATTAACTAAAACCAACAATATTAAATAAAGACAAGACTCAGAATGGGAAAGCGTATGAGAATATGTAGGTATTAGATGAATGAAAAAGAGAATGTGTGTAGAGTGTGTAGATATGAGCAAGCATCATGGTTGCATGTATTAGAGGGGTGTACAGGTGACGAAGGGGGGGGGGGGCATGGAAGAGAGAGTAAAGTGGATTTTTAACGGAAAATGTCAAGAGGAGGAATGAATGAAGAAGCTAGAAGATCCGAGAGAAAGAGCTTGTTGCTCAGGGTAGGAAAAAGCCAAAAAATGACTCCTAAAGAAGCAGAATATGTAAGTAGTGTTGCGGAAAAGAGTCCAATTTTTAGATTGGTAGTGGTAAGAGGAAACGGAAGCCCATGGCAATGTCTCAAGCGTTTGGCAATAAGAATAGTAATTAAGACGATATGTAGCAAATAGTTGGGAAGGTAAGGCTTGTTTGTAAGAATACATGTAATGGTTATGTAAGCCTCTCAAACCTGTAAAAGGGAGAGTATAAACACAATAGCATAATTACAATACTGATTATAATTTGTTTGATAGTGCTTCAAACATACCTGCGAGATAGCAAGTGCTGGTAGGTATGGCTTAAACCTCCATTGTAAGACATTCATAACGAAATTGTAAGGGTTTCTTGCAACCATACCATTGAAACCATTGAAAACTAAAAATTTTGAGCTTGAGCTATATTACCCCGCGCTTTATGTTTTGGTAGTTTAGCGGCTTGTCACACTAAAATTGTATGAGTTCAAGCAAATATAGCACGAACTTCGGGCTTATATATGTAAATCGAGGACTTTATGTTAAAAGAATCTTTCTTTTTCAATTTAAATCTAAAGCTATCAGTTTGGCGTTGGTTATCTAAACTAACCACTTTACTTTTTGAAATGGCCTCACGTTTCACTACGCATATGCGGCAAACACCAGACAGGGTTGGTAATTAAACTCTTTGGTTTAGTATATTATTTGGATTTCACATTGGACTATTTTCACTTCTTTGGAGTTGTTTGAATTCTTTTGGTCTGCTTAAAATGCTTTTAAGCTCTTTCAGATTATTCTGAATTCTTTTAACTCCCTTAAAATCTTCTAAATTCGTCGGAATTTCCTAAATTCTTTGAATTCGTGGAATTCCCTTAATTCATGGTATGTAGACAAATTTAAGAAATGTATAAGAACTCAAGGAATTTAGAAGATTTCAAGGAAGTTAAAAGAATTCAAAATAATTGGAGAGAGTTTAAAAGCAATCCAAGCAACTCGAAAGAATTAAAAAGAATACAAAGATTTCAATGAACTCGAACGAATGCAAAGAAATTCAAAATAATTAGTAGCTATGCGTACCAAAACGAGGGGCACGTCATGAAAAATAACGTTTTGCTTCCTAACATTGTGTTTATGTAATTTACGTGTACTAATTTGTGCTAGATGTTACCTTGGGACTAGGCAGATGATCCTCTAAAATGGTCAGTATGGCATGTAGTACCCACGCCTGTAACTCCTGCAAAAGTAAAAACATGTTTTAGAATTCACCTCCTAAATACAGCAAGAATAAAATTTTACAATAAATATTTGATAAACAGTTAGAAAGTCTGAATCACAGTAGCATCTATAATCACGAGAATTATTATTCACATAGCTCATTTTCGATAGTTCCATTAATTTTTATTAATTCCGCAAATAAAAATGACTTTAATATTTTTTTATTGCAATGTAGTAAACTGAAAGAATCTTATGCACATTTACTCCACTTGATTTGCTTCTTTTTCTGTATTCGATTTCATCCTCGGCCTTTCTGTGGAAATTTTCGGTATTGATTTAATTCGAGTATCCTTTTAGTTTTACATTAGTCGTAAAAACTACTTGTTGAAAATAATTTAAATGGTAGATCTTTAGATCTATGCTTCCAAAGCCGAGCAACTAAGGCTAAGACTGAAGATTGTCAAGCTCGGTGGGTCTCAGCTAAGCTCAACCCAAAGGTGCTTGCACCTCCCGGTTTTCTTTTGATTACACTTTGGTGATGACTTACAATGATTTTGAGCCAAAACATAAAAAAATCGTATGTACCGTTTGTGAGAAAACTTGGATTTTTAATTGTTTAAAGAGGTTAATCAAAATTTTTTCATGAAAATAAGTTAAAAATGAAATTGTATTGGTTTGCAACGTTTAGTTTAGCATACAAAAGAAGGCTCTAGATGCTAAACATTTTGCGACAATTAAAACCGTTCAATAAATCCGAAAAATAGCAGAAAAAGTGGAAAACATGAGTTTTTTTATAAATTTTTCCTGTTCAATCCAACCGAAGTCCCAAGTACCTCTACAAGAATAAAAGTATGTAAAATTTATTGCAAAACTTAAATATGAATGAATGTCCTATTTCTAAACGTTTCGTAGTTATAGCCTGCGAAAGTATAGTTTTTAGTGAATAATTTTTGTTTAATTAACAATTTTAGGTTTTGAGCAATACCTTTTTCATATGCATGTCTGGTGAAAGTTGCCGGAAAATAAATGAAAATAGACTCAATTTCGTGTAAATCTAAAAAAATCAATGCTCTAGCTCTAATGAGACCGAAATTATGGCCTTCTGAAAATGACCCTTTTTTATTACATTTTGTTAAAAATAATTTTTTTTAAATTACTCTTTCATGAGAAAGAAACACGGAAAAATGTTTTTATAAATTTTCTTTATCTTGTATTTGAAGGAAATGATAACTTAACTGATTACGAGAAATTAAAAAAAAAGATATTTAACAAAATTCAATAAAAAAGGGTCATTTTCAAAAGGCCATGATTTCGGTCCTATTAGAGCTAGAGAATTGATTTTTTTTTTTATATTTACACTAAATTGAGTCTACTTACATTTATGTATTTACTGGCAACTTTCACCAGCCATATATAGGAAAGAATTTATTGTCCAAAATCTAAAATTACTAATTAAAAAAAAAAAAAATATGCACTAAAAAACGACTTTCGCAGGCTATAACTCCGAAACTTTTAGAGATAGAACATTCATCTTTGTTCTAATTTTGCAGCAAATTTTATGAACTTTTATTCCTGTATAGGTATTTGGGACTTCGGATGGATTGCAGAGGAGAAATTTCCAAAACTTATGTTTTACCACTTTTTCCCCCATTTTTTAGATTTATTAAACGGTTTCAGATGTCGACAATTTTTAGCAGCTAGAGCCTTCTTTTGTATGCTAAACTAAACATTGCTAGCCAATACAATTTCATTTTTAACTTATTTTGATGAAAATATGTTGATTAACCTCTTTGAAAAAATAAAAAATAAGGTTTTTACCGAAAAGGCCCTAACGATCTTTTTATTTTTGGGTTCAAAATGTTTCTGAGACAACACCGAAATAGAATTTGGGTTGGCCAAGTCGCAGAGAGAAGATAGGAATAAAGGCGAAAGTGCAGCAGGCAAGTTAAAACACGCCAAGGGGAGCGAGACGACAGGGGAACGTTTAGTTTGGTTTAGTTTCTGAACCATCTACGCGTTGACACTATTTTGGTAAACCAGTACTTCACCGATAGAAAGTATGCTTAAAAGAATAAGTGGGATATGTTCATCCAATGTGCCATATGCTGTAACTTAAATAGTTAATCACGATATTTTTTTCTGATAAAGTTGATGACTCGTTCACCAGCCGAGTTCACCTCTTGTGCTGTTACAATTTTTCAAACCACGTTTCTTGCAATTGATTTTTATAGTTATTAATACATACTGTTTATAATTAAATGACAGAAAGATGGCCTTCATTTTGTATTCAAAATCCCCTTTCTCCACGACTTCTCTTTCCAATCAAAACTTTGCGCCACCTACCACCAACTTCGAACTAATCTAAACCCCTCTCTGACTCTCTGCGGCTCACTGTTTGACCATTTCAAAGTTGGGAGTTTGGTAGTAGGGTGGGTCGAAAATAACCAATTTCAGAAATCGCGAGCAATACCATGCATAAAAGTAGTGCATTGGGACCCCCATGAAGTGCCCTGAATGTGAAATCGATCGATTTAAATCTAGGTAACGCGCGCGAGCAAAATAGGCTTAACAAAATTATTTTATGCAGAGTTTTAAAGTTTTTTTTTTTAATTTCAATTTTTTTTGCATTTTGGGGTTGCCTAGAGTCTTCTCAATTTTTGCCAGATTTTAAGATACTATTCTGCAAGAGATAATCATGCTTCAATATACCCTTATTTTCAACTTTTATTTTTCGCGCCCATAAAAGCGCAAACAAATTTTTTTTAGAATTTGAGGACTTTCTTGGGATCAAAATGAACTCACAAAAAATCCAAGATAAATAGGGGATCAAAACTGGAAACACTGCAAATTTTTGAAATATTGAAATCTATGGATAATGGAATTATTTATTGCTGTCTTTTTTTAAACTGTTTTCTGAGGTTTTAGTATGAAAAGGAAGTTTGTCGTTATATATTAAATTCATTTTTGACATTAAGAAAGTAAAATATTTCCGTGAACCAGATTTTAAAAATCTTGAAAATTGAACTTCCCTTGCTGAGCCGTATTAGGAGTGAAAACAGTATAACAACAAATGCTACTTAACTATAGCCAATGTTTCCAGTTTGACAGAAGCACTTTCTTAAAAGTCAAGATGAATAAAAAGAAGATGTTGTGAGATTATAGATATTCTTAGCGAGGCTGCGAAGAAGATTTGAGTTTGTGCGTCCTTGCCAACAGTTTCTGATATTGGTATCAAAAAGAAGAATAGGGATTACTATGAAAAATGTCAAAGCACTGTAAAACTGAAGTCTAGTATAAAGAAGTAACTCTTTAAACAAGCCGCCACACGCCTTTTTTATATTTGTTACTGCAGATGTCCAAAATTTGGTTCTTGTACTTGCAAAGTACCGTTTCAGGTCCCTGAAGGAGAAAGAGCATTACTGCTGGATCAGAGAACTAAGAGAGAAATATCAATTCTGGAAGTTAATTTAAGACCATCTATCAATCCGATAAATATACAGAGATAAATATATATATATATATATATATAAGCCTTCACTTGTTGTTTTAAGTGAAACTGCAACAACTTCTGCCATATCTGCCATGGAAGTAGATGATAAATTTGAGAAAGAAGAAGAGTTAGAAGAAGAAGAGCAAGAATCTGATTCTGATAATGATTTCATTCCATCGCCATATGTTGATTGTCAATTCAAGCCTACAAATTAAATGAGAGTCAAGTTGACGACAGTGGCGGACATCTGCCGAAAAGCCGGGGTAAGAGATAATCATGTTTCCCAAGAAAGTCCTCAAATGCCAAAAAAAAAAAATTTTGACGTTTTTATGGGCGCGAAAAATAAGGGTATATTAAAACACAATTATCTCTTGCAGAATAGTATCTTAAAATCTGGCAAAAATTAAGAAGACTCTAGGTAACCCCAAAAAGGTAAAAAAAATTGAAATTAAAAAAACTTTAAAACTCTGCATAAAATAATTTGTTTAAACCTACTTTGCTCGCGTTAGAGACTCGCCAAAATATGGCGCACGGTACCTCGTACCTCAACCCCGCATACGAATATGATGACGGATCCGGAATCCCCGGTTATCAGGGAACTACAAGAAGAATTGGTTTGCTCGGACATTCCACCGGTCTCAGTCGAGCCGGTCCTTTACCCGGACGAGACGGATCCGTTGAACCAAGCCTTTTCTTAGAGAGGGGGGGGGGGGAGTTATTGTCTGCCCTTTCTACCAGCAAGGCTAAGTCGATACCGGAAATAGACGGAATAACCGTTGAGATCATAAACGAGCTCTCTGATATCTCACAACGGTTTCTGCACCGACTTTTCAATTCCATGTTTAAGGAGTCGTTCTTGACGGAGGCATGGCGGGACACCTGATTTCATTTTATCCCTAAGGCTGTCGGAAGAGGGTTTCGGCCTATCTCATTAACTTCGACTCTTTGTAAGTTGTTTAAGAAACTGACGCAGAGGCTTCTCGAACACCTGACTGAGAGCAGGGACTGGTTGCCCGACTTCCAGTATGGCTTTAGGAGAGGAAGATCCTCCATCGACTGCGTGGCCGCGGTTGTGACCTACATTATGACGGTCTTTGGCTGGAGGAAGTCAACGCTAGACTTGGCCTTCGATTTGAAGGAAGCATTTAATGCGGTCCTCCCTGAAGAACCTATCGGAGAGCTGAAAGACCTGGAGGTCCTAGGCAGGATTCTTAACTTCGTTTAGTTCTTCGTCTCAAAAAGGAACCTGATCTTTGCGACGGATGGCAGCGATGCTAGAGTCTCGGGGGGGGGGGGTCTTCAAGGGGGGGGGCTCCTCTCCCTACTATTGTTCAGTCTGGTGTTCTGCTATTTCGTGCAGTTGAATCCCTATCGCCATGGTTAAGGAGGGTGGGCCTTTCAAACTCCATCCCAAAGTGTGGTCTTGGATTTTGGGGTTAAGAAAATTACGAATCAGCCCTCTCTTAAATACCTCGGTATTTGGCTCGATAGACGTATTACATGGACGACCCACATTAGAAACATAGCAACAAACGGTTCAAGAGCTGTCAAAATCATGCGGGTAATTTCCAGAGTGATCTGGAGAGCCTCTCCTACCTTTCTGCTCACGGCCCATAAGGGTCTAATCAGGGCCTGTCTGGAGTGGGGTGCTCCCCTCTTCCTTGGAGCGAGTGAGACAGCCTTGAGAATGCTGGATCAAGTTCAGTATTCTTCTTTGAGGATGGCTCTTGTGTGTATGAGTTCGACTCCTATCTCCATTCTGCTGTTAGAGACCGGGGAAGCTCCACTGTCGCTGAGGAGGGCACTTCTGGAAAATAGATTTATCTTAAGGAACTTTCGGTGGAGCGGGAGTCCGTTGGTTGAGAGGCTGACATCCTTAGAGACGAACTCTCCGAACAAAAGGTTTAGAATCCAACCGGAGCGCTGTGGTTTAATAATCGCCTTCAATGCCATGTTCTCCATCATTCGAACTTTGAATGCCACGGTCAGGCCTGCTTATTTTGATGAAGATTGAGTTAACTTGGTGACGCACTTGGTCATCGACCTTGAGTCTTGCCTTCCCTTTAGGGGAACAAAATCCCCAACGATGCTGTTCGAGGAATTTGCGGGCCCGTAGTGATCTTTACAGACTCCCAGGCAGCACTCATAGCTATCCGAGATAGATTCTTAAACACCCTCGGGCACACCCTCGCATGACTAGTGGGAAATGAAGCTGCGCTTGCTGGCCGGTTAGGGGTCTCGACCCGCTTCGCCTCGGTTCCATCTCACGCAAGCATAATGAGCAACAAGACTGCCGATGAGGTAGCAAGAGCCATTGCTGCCCTTCCAATGACAGCCTCAGGAGAGTACTTTGTGGGGGATGTTCGCGAGATATGCCAGCGCGATTCCGCTGATTGAACGGCATTATGCTGGCCCTATAAAAGGATTACCGGCTCGCGAACTGAATACTTTAGACACATTTCGCTCAAGTTGCCATGACCATGTTTTCGATGCTTCAGGCTCCCGAGACGTTACGTCAACCTCGTTACAAGACTCAGAACCTCACATGTTTGTGAGGTTGCCGAGCTGAAGAACTTGACACATCTTCTGCATCAGTGTTGTTTGCTCGCACAGGGCCGGCCCGGGCTGCTCAGGTACAAAACGGCTCAGCTCACCCAACGATTCTACAGTGGGATTAAATATTAATTCTTTAAAATTAATATTTAATCCCACTATAGAATCGTTGGGTGAGCTGAGCCGTTTTTTCGGGGGAATGAAAAACTAATGTTGTGACTTCGACCCGGGTAAGGCCCTGCATGGGCGGTCCCGCCCCTCCCTTTCATTTATTTGCCTTTGAACTGGAGGAAACGGGCTGCCACTGGGTCATCTTTAGGTTGGGTGGACATAACCTGAACATTAGTGGATCTCTGTTAGCAGGACTTGGATCACGCCGGACGAATGTTATAGAAGAGATTGGATTGAGGATTATTGGGAGCTTATTGGACTCTCCTGGAGTATACGACGGAACATTGGTTATTAATGATATTTGATTGGAACATGGCTATCTGAACAAAGAAGCCACAAAGAAAGAAAGAAAGAAAGAAGATACCTGCAACTTAACAAATGTATTCTTGCTATTTAGTTTCTTCTAATATTTTCGTGTATGAGAATTCATGTATGTATACCATTAAGCCATTTCCCTTTCAGGGTAAGCGTGACACTACCCGATTCGGGTAGTGTTTCTAGGTGGATAGTTTTCTTGTAGTTATAAATAACTACAAGTTTGGGCTCACCACACCCATAATATGCCAACAGCACACAGTATTCTCGAATGGTCACCCATCCAAGTACTAACCGCGCCCAACGCTGCTTAACTTCAGTGATCTGACGAGAACTGGTTTTTTCAGCGTGGCATGGCCGTTGGCCATAATTGGCCATAATTTAACAATATATACGAAGACTGATAAAAGAAAATATTTTTTAAGAAATATAACTAGTAACTGAATTGTTTAGTGTTTAATGTTGTCATTGAAGATTTATAGTTGTCTCTTAATTTCATTGAAAATACAAATCAGTAATATTTTACATATTTCAATGACCTTGTGTTATTGAATCACTTCTACGAATCAGAAGAAAAGCAAAGGTTGATTTTAATGCCCTTATTGGCTAACTTCCGAATCTCAAATAAAAAAGAATGATAAATAAAAAATAATAAAGAACCATGATACGTTTTATGTGTACTGGGCCCAACGCGTGCAGGTTTAAAACATATTTAGGCGTATTCTACTCCTCAAAATAAACAAGATGCAAGCGTCCACATTTTATATAAAATTGTATGTGTTACTGCACGCTCTGGGCCCAAAAATACCATTGTTATTTATCATTATCGCAGATACAACTGCAGAATATTTTTAATTAAATCGTTAAAATTGAGTTGAAGAATTGTGTATTTTAAATTAGTTTACAAAA